>BQNB010001814.1:130000-133242 GCA_026074375.1 Tanacetum coccineum | reverse complement strand
CTTTTAGCTTGCTTTTAACTAAGGGAATTTAGGATTTAGCTTTTAAAATTGAAGTAGGATATAGTGTAGTTATAGCTTAATATAGATTAGTGCTTAGTTCTCATTTTATAGTAAATTTAGTAGTTTAATAAGACCTCAAAGTTTTAGAGTCCAGTTTAGCTTTTTAAGGTTTTTAGCTTATTTGGATTTTGTGCTATTTTGCTTATTTCCTGAGTTTGCTTAATTCATGCTTAACTTCAGTAGCTTAAGAGGATTTCTAGCTCGAGTTTCTTTTCTGAATTAGCTTAAGCATCATATAAACTTTTTAGAATTCCTTTCCTTTTTAATTTTGAGCTTAAAATAAGCTTTTTAGAGCTTAATAGGTAAAACCATAAGTTAAGCCCTCCTTTCTGAGGTCAGAAGCTTCATAAGCTCTTTTTGAGCTTATTTGTGGTTTTAAGCTATAAGTGTTTTCATTAAAGTTACTTGCCTTAAGCTGTTCTTCAACTTTGCTCTTTAAAGTTTTTAGTAATAAGCTGTTTTTAAATCCTAAGTGCTTATTGGGCCTAGTGTGTAATCGGGGTTGGGCCTCAGGGATCAAAAGTGTAATTTTCAAGTTTAGTTTTTGTAACTGTTAGTCCCTGTCCTTTAAACAGTTAGTCCTTGTCAGATTTCTTTTTATTTTTTTTATTAAAAATTAGGTTAGTTTTTAATTAATTTAATTAAGCTTTATTAAAAAGTGAAAAATTAGGGCTTTTAATTTTTATAGATTTCTGCACTTTTTCTTTTTATAGTGTAATTTTTATAAAAAATTTAGGATTAATATTTTTTATTATTTTTATTATTTTTAAGTTTTTAATTAGTTTAAATCTTTAAAAAATCATATTTAAAAATCTAAAAAGCCAAAAATAGTAATTCTTTTTCTAAAATTTTATTTTTACTTATTTTATTTTATAAAAATATAATTTCAATTATTTTCTTATTTTTATATTTGTAGGATTTAATTAGTTTTTAATAGATTTTAATTCATAAAAATTTCAAAAATAATCAAAAAAAATGTTTTTCTTTTTTCTAAAATTTTCTTTTGTCCTATCTTAGGTTTAGAATTTTAGTTTGCATTTTTAGGATTTAATTTTGATTTACTTGTTTAATTATCGCATTTGATTTGTTTCCCGTTTTCCTTTTTTAAATTGTTTAATTGCTTTTAATTGTTTAATTTTTTATTATTGCCTTTATTTGGTAGATATAGATCATCAAATCATCTATTTTCTTATTCAAATCATAATCCGGACTTAAACGAGGATTCAATTTCACTAGTCGTTGGGGAAACGACCCGGGTGATCATATTTGCCCGGTTAAACATACGTACTTTATATTTTATATCTTTGTGAGTGGAATTGTCCGAGGGCTACTTGGGGATTTCCTTAATTTCTCTATAAGTATAATATTTTGTGTGTATAGTAAACTACATACCACCGATATTGAAGATGTCATTGAGGAAGAAGAAAGATTTATCGGGAAAGGAGGATTTGGTAGGGAAGAAGACAATATCGAAGATGTCGTAGTTGTGGATAATAATCTTTGTTCTTCAATGATCCAATCTAATTTAAATGTTGATTTTGAGGAATACATCAATACAAAATCACATGAGTTGATGTCGTTTGGAAAAAGTATTATTATCAAGGTTAGCCAAAGTTCATTCAAATTTCTGATTCGTAAACAATATCAAGAATGGTATTTAAACTTGCACCCATGGTCGATAAGTTCAGTTTTAAGACGATCAAGGTTCGAGGTCGAGTCATTATAAAGAAAGGGAATTTGAAGCAAGAGATACAAATTTAGATGCTACGAGTACAAGGAACGAGTGAGGCAAACTCGAGGAGAATTTTTTTTCAAGTGGGGGAGAATGATGCGGTAATGTCGTGTTTTGTAGTTTACGTTTATATTTATCTTATATGTCGTGTCTCGTAGTTTATGTTTATACTTGTTTTATATCACACATCGCCTTAGAAGGCAAACATGTAAGCACTCCTTCTCCTATAAAAGGAGGTGCAAGGATTTGGTGTAGGAGATGGTTTAATATTTTGATATTGGTAATAAAACTTTACTTTAATTAATTCTTGGCTGTTTTGCTAAGATTCTCTCAATAATCGGTATTCGTTTGAATCAACAGTTGTTGAAGTTTGCCTGATTATCGGTATTCTTTTGAATCAACGATAGTTGGAAGATTATTTCTGGTATTCGGGTGAATCAACAGATTCAATTTGTGTTATCTCGTTATTTTCACTACATCAGTTAGATCCAGGTTGGTATCTCTTCTTTTTTTACTACATCAATTTGTTACCTTATTTTTTACACTACATCAGTTGTTGTCTTATATAAATCGATATGCCTTGGATTTGACTTGGAACCCGATGAGTGGATAAAAGATAGTGGATGCTCTAAACACATAACGGGTAACCGAAAACTCTTCTCAACCTACAAGGCATACAATGGAGGTAACGTCATTTTTTAGTAGTAATCTCCGCGATAACATCATGGCAAAGGTATGATTTCTAATGACTCTCTCAATATAGATAATGTAGAACATGTAGATAACTTAAGATTTAACTTGCTAAGTGTAGGACAAATATGTGATAACAAATATAGAGTAACTTTCTCTGAACACGATAGTGAAATCACTAAGGACAATAAGGTTATAGGTAGAGGTATTAGGAAGAAAGGTTTATATGTGATGAAATTAGGAAATAAGCCGAAAGACAAAATTTGTCTTGCAACGATTGATGAAAACTCCACTTTGTGGCATAGGAGATTAGGTCACGCTAATATGAGTCTCATTTAATTGTTAGCATATAAAGAATTAGTTAGAAACTTACCTAAGCTTAAGTTTGATAAACACTTTTGTGATGCTTGTAAAATTAGAAAACAAGCTCACGCTAGTCACAAAGCTAAAACTGAGGCTTCTCCATATAGATCTCTTCGGTCCATCCGCCATACGGAGTTACGGAGGAAACCTCTACACCTTAGTAATAGTAGACGACTATTCTAGGTATACATGGACAAGATTCCTTAGGACTAAAAACAAAGCCTTTGCTCAATTCAAGATATTTAGTAGAAAAATACAAAACCAATTAGGATGTCCAATAGTATCAATTAGGATGGACCACAGTAGGGAATTTGATAATGAAATGCAATTTGGAGAGTTTCGTAATGCCAACGGTATTACACATAACTTCTTGGCTCCACGCACTCCACAATCAAAT
>BQNB010001814.1:0-107500 GCA_026074375.1 Tanacetum coccineum | reverse complement strand
GACAACTTAATTACTTCATCCGAAGTACTTTAAGTATTTTTAATTTACGAAATGCAAATTAAAACGTCACTTCTCTTATAAAATGTTTGTCAATTTTTTTTGTCCAAAACACCTCCACTGGAGGCGGCCTCCATATCAAGGGCGACCCTCATATAGATATGGGACCGCCACCACTCAGGACAAAGGTCTGTATCCTTCTTTTGTTAAACAAAAAAACAAACACCCCCTTCTCCTAAAACCTGCAGTGACAAAACACACACATAACCCACCAAAAATCAAAATCAGACTAATTAACTCAAATTGAAGATAAAATCAACATCAACAATCAATCTTAACATCATAAACATCATCAATTGTAAGTCAATTCATCTATTTTCTTTCAAATTTGTGTCTAGAGTTCATGATGAACACAAAATCAAAAATTGGGGATTTTTATTTTTCTTTTGTTTGTGTGCAATTAGGACTATAATAACACCCTGAGTAGTGAAATGTTCGGCAAAAATCGTCCCTAAAGGGATGATTTTTGCAAAACTTTTTGTTAAACTTTTTGCAAAAATCATCCCCAATAAGGATGATTTTTGTCGGACATTTGGCCACTTAGGGATGATTAGTGCCAATAGTATCGGCTAGGGATGATTAGTGCCACAAACTTCAAACCACAGGGATGATTTTTGCAGTTTACTCTAATTTATATGTATTTTTTTTGACATGTTTGGATGAGTAAAATTTAATTAAGGAGCGTTTGGGTCAACTCATAGGTTTTGTTTTTAGAGTCGAGTTAACCGCAACTTCACATTTGTTACAATTAGACACACACTAGACACAAATTCTTGTTAACATTATGAGGCCATAATAAAAAAATGGAATTATTCTTCTTTTAGGCAACAATGCCTCGTAAAACTGCTGAAGATCATCAAAACACCAAAAGTTACATTCCTAAAATCTCAAATGAATACACCTCACCTTTAAAAGAGATGTTTAAGAACCTTGAAAGTCGTTGTATTCATAAGGGTTAGGTAGTTTTCTCAGATTTTGATGACATGGTTTACATTAGATCCATGTTTAGTCATATTGGGTTTGAGTGTCTTCTTGAAGTTAATGAATAAATTTGTCCTCGTTTCATGCTCGAGTTGTATAGTCAATACCGTGTTAACTACACTCTCGAGGGTCAAATGTTAATCGAGTTTGTCATCCAAACCCAATTCTTCTCTTACACAATTGAAGAATTTGGTCAAATTCTTAAAATTCCTTTTAGGGGTTAATGTTCCTTTACCGATAAGTGGTCACTTGACGACTTGCAATATAGTATCCCTATAAGTGGTCCTTATCAAACCAACCATCCTTGCCCCGATGAAATCAAAAACTATGTTCAAGAGGAATGAGAGGGTCCTGTTTACTCCGTAACCATCATGATGTAGTCATAAATGTTAGAGAAACCAAATTTTAACTCGTGAAATTGTTTCATCAGAAATCGTGTCAGTAATGAAAACCCTTTCAGGAAAATGTCTTCTGTCTGGGGGGTAACCAGGATCATGTCCATGTGTGTCTTTGTCACATGCTTTATTGTATCGCTAGGTCCGAGCGATATAATCTTGTATTTTTCATTCCAAAACGAAAGGAGTTTGTCACTAAACAACCTCGGTTAATTCTACCAAATGGTATGTTATTAACTCGATTGTTTAAGCATGTCATGTCCGAGAATCCCAAGTAGTCAAATGATCGTTATGTCTTGTACGATCGTGTCATGTATCCTCTTACCGCTCAACAAGAGCTAAAGACTCGAAAGGATTATGGAACGAGAAGAGGTCGCTCTTCTACTTCCTCTTCATCCGCCTTCGGTCAACCATCCTCCTTTCATCTCAACGATGATGATAATGATGGAAATGACGAAGGAACCTCGCGTGCAAGCTGTAACACCCCCAAAAACGTGTCGCAGCGGAAATGTGTCTGGGGGCGTTACTTCATAATACAACAGCACAAGATACAAGAGAACGACCTCTAAATGTGTCGTTTGAAAAGTAATCTCGTTGATATCCTTGAAATTGATATAACACTTGTACCATAATTGCATCACAATGAAAAGCTTGAAAGCAACCCAACGAGATTTAATCATTTGTATGTAAGTCGAGATCCATAAATGAAATCTTGTCAAATTTAGACTCCGGTGCACATCAAGTAGGCCAAGCATCTAATTCACCTGAGAAAAACATGCTAAAAAAGTGTCAACATTAAAGTTGGTGAGTTCATAGGTTTCTGTAAGTATAAATGTTGAACCAAGGTTCTGTAAAGTGTGTATGACCATTTAAATCCTTAAATGTCCTTCCAAAATGTATGTATGATTTTTAGAAATCAAATAGTTGTAAAGTATGCATGACCATTTCAATCCCCAAATAGTCACAAAAATGTACGTATGAACGTTGAACCGCAATTGTTCAAAGCATGTATGATATTTATATATATATCACCAAAATGTTTCAAGTATGTATTGCCACTTTATTCAAGGCACAGTAAATATCCATGTGAGTATAAAACAATGATTACAATTACTCTAAGTTCATGAAACTGCGACGTAGACTTGTATGTATGCCACTTTATTCAAGGCACAGTAAGAGTGTACCCATCGTAGGTGTTCCCTCCAAGAACACCCGGGCATTAATGAAAATAATATGTACCCATCATAGGTGTCCCCTCCAAGAACACCCGGGCATTTCTGAAAATATTCATGTGTATGTAATT
The DNA here is from genome assembly GCA_026074375.1 of Tanacetum coccineum. Lineage (NCBI taxonomy): Eukaryota > Viridiplantae > Streptophyta > Magnoliopsida > Asterales > Asteraceae > Tanacetum > Tanacetum coccineum. Next base: position 104,764 of record BQNB010001814.1, on the reverse strand, counting down.
GTTGGCCCTGAAGACTCAACCAATCGTATTCCGACATGTTATAACGTTCGTTTGCCCAGTGATAGCTAATCACCCGAACGGGGATTGTCAATCCCGAATAGATCTATTTCATAACATTCGCGCTCACCCTCCAAGTGATTTACAGTTCATGCAACCTAAGCTAATCCATAATCATTCGAGTAAAAGTATAGTTGTTGCATCCATAAGTAAAAACCAATGTTGTATCTCACCGTGAGATATGCATATGAGTGTATAACCAAGTTATAGCGAGTGTTCACGCCCAAAAATTAAACCAAGTATTGTATCTCATCGCGAGATATATAAATAAATATGTAAACCAATTTGTAATCAACCATGTAAATGCATTTGTAAACAAGCATGTTCTCACCCCAAAAATATATGTAAAACCAGTAAAAACAGGGGGGCTATAAACTCACATTGATGTTGTAGAACGATTGGCAGAACTGCACATATTAAGCACAGCACAAACGGAAAACCGGAACGGCTCGATCAAGAAGTTGCGGTTTATCTTAACGGCTAAGACCCACTAGCCTAGGATAATGTATTTGGGTTTTCCGATGGATGGTTACATCAACGTAACACATTGATAAAAGATTTAGATTTAAAGTTGTAATAGTTAGTGGTCTGGTTAATAAAATAATGAAAGTAACGCAAAGTGTGTAATATATATACCGTATATATTACTTATGAAAAATAACAATTATATAACTCATACCGTGAATTATATGACAAAGACAAACAATCCAAGGATTAATATGAAATGTATAATACTTTGCAAGTATTATATAAGAAGTGCGAGTAAATAATTAAACCAAACAGTTTGACATGTTTTCGGAAATCACCACTTAATTAAATAAAAGTTCTTGTATAAAAGTAAACACACGTTTTAAAGTCTTTACTTTGTCCATTAATGGGAACTATTAAAATAATATTTTATACTTTAGTATTCGTTTCCTCGAAACAGGTCTAGTTAAAACTAGTTGTCTCTTTTACAAAGTGTAGTTTCGCGGTTCGTTTATTCGTTATTGTATAACGACCAATTTAACGATCTTAAGACTATATAACTTCGTCTTTTATCGGTTTTTCTAAGATAATAGAAATTGTAACGAAATTTATTAAGTATAGTAATTTATATAAATGTCGTCATGACCTTTTCGTTTAAACCACATTTTCCATTTTTATGAAATTCAATCCATGTTGCAATTAGATATAATATATAGATATATATATGTTATTATATCTAAACTAAACAAAATAATAAATATCATATTTATTTAACCATTTTAAACCACCAATATATATCCGGTTTTATATTTATAAATCTCGTAATAATTTTATTAATCGATTATTATAAATCAAACACGCCCTAAAGGCTGTCTCTAAAACCAAACGCACCCTTATGTCGTTTCTGATAAACCAAACGCACCCTTAGTGTATTTCTGCTAAAACCAAACACGCCCTTATTGCAATTCTGTCCAACCAAACGCACCCTTGTGCGGATTCTGCCCAACCAAACGCACCCTTGTGCGGATTCTGCCCAACCAAACGCACCTTTGTGCGGTTACACAGCCAACCAAACACCCCTTTTGTCAGTCTACTAAACCAAACGCACTCTTATGTGGCGTTTATCACAACCAAACGCACCCCTAGGCTGTTAAGAACAGCCAAACGCACCCTTTTCGATGTTTCTATCAAAATCAAACGCACCCGTGGTGCTTTATCAAACCCAAAACGCACCCTTGTGGGCTGATACAAACCAAACCAAACTCACTACCCTCGGCTGTTTTAAATAACCAAACGCACCCTTGGTGCGAAACACAAAACCAACGCACCCTTGGTGCGGTTTTTATCAAAACAAAACGCACCCTATAGTGGGCTGAGGACAAAGCAAAACGCACCCTTGTTGGTGCTTTATAACCGAACGCACCCTATGGTGTTTTTCCAGATCCAAACGCACCTTTTTGGTGTTAATAAAAACCACCCGCACCCTTGCGGTGGTTGTACATCGTCGTTGGTGGTGGCGTAGGAGTGGTGTGGTGCGGCAGTGGTGGGTGTGACAGCGGTGGGTGGTGTTCGGTGGATGTGGTGGTGGTGTTTGTGATGATGGTGACGGTGTTATGATGATGATGATGACGTGATGATGGTGCTGTCGTGGTGATGATGGGGGTGACGATGGTGGTTCGTTGGTGAGGTGGTGATGGATGGCAACGGCTGTGGTGGGGGTGGTGGCAGCGCGTGGAGGCGCGTGGTGGTGGGGATCGGATAGATCGGGTGGCGGGGAGAGTTTCGGTACTCGGCCGGAAAACTCGCCGGAAAACTTTTTCGGCGGCGGCGGCGGCGGTGGTGGCCGGAATCCGACGGTGGCTGCCGGAAAGAGTGAGAGAGAATGAGAGAGAGATGTATGTGTGTGTGTGTGTTATATAAAATGAAAAGAAATTTAATAACTTTTATATATATTAAAAGTTATAAAGAAAAGTAACAAGTTACAAATAGTCTAGGGTTATTTGTGTAAATATTTTCACAGGGACCAAACGTGTAATTTTTGTTAATTAATGGTTCGGGGCTCGTTTTGTAACATCCGAGAATTTTCGAAATTTCGAATGACGATTTTACCCTTTGACTTTTAGGGTCTGGCTTGACTTATAAGAACGACCATCTAAATCACGTTTTCACGACTCGGACTCTAAAGCAAATTGATGTGGAACGATATTCCTGACAACTTTTCAGTTTTGACCGAGACCCGAAAACAGTCAAAAGGTGACTGGAATGCCCTCGCAAGATTTAGAAGCGGGAAAATAATTAAATTATATTTAATTATCACGTTTTATTAAATAAAATATTTAATAAAATACTTAGCATTTTAATTAAAAGCGTTTTTGAAAACGCGAATATTCGAGTTGAAATCCATTTTTATTTCGGACGAAGCGAAACCGGTTCATAAAATGAATAACAGATATTTTATTAAATGTTATAAAATATTTATGAAATATTATCAAGCGGTAATATCATGTTTATCGGAGAAATGATTTGAAAAACAATGGCGCAACGTTTCGAGGTTGGATTCGTCCGTTTAAGTCGTTCAAACGAGTCCGAAGTTTTTACCCAAAACTTAAAATAAAGAAGTTACACATTTAGACCTAAACTTATGTTGACTTGCCACTTTTGATATAAAAGTTTTAATATCTAGATAATTTATAGATATTTCATTTCATTTCATCTCATTTATACACACACACTCTTATAAATCTCTCTCTCTCTCTCCCAAAATATCCGGCCACCCTCCGACGCGGCGACCACCACCACAGCCGCCGGAAAAGTTTTCCGGCGAGCTTTTCCGGCCAACACCAAAAATCCTCCCCATCTCTCGATCTATCCGATCCCCACCATCACTCTCCCTCACTCGCGACTCCACACCGCCACTCGCCACCACCGCCACCCGCTGCCACCACCATCATCATACACCATCTTCATCATCATCATTTACTAGCACCGAGGGTGCGTTGGTTTGTGGTGACAGCCCCGAGAGGGTGCGTCGGGTCGGGTGTATAGCACCCGGAGGGTGCGTTTGTTATAACAGCAACCACAGGGGTGTCGGGTTGGTGGTAGACCAAAGGTACGGCGGGTTTTATGGTTAACAGCCGCGGGAGCGTCGGGTTCAGTTTTCATAAGCCCCAAATAGGGTGCGTTGGGTTCTATAACAAACAACCAAGGGGCGTTTGGTTTTGTTTATAGAAACGAAGGGTGTGTTTGGTTTATTGTTTCACCAATTAGGGGTGCGTTTGGCTGTGACCACCACGCGACGGGGTGCGTTTGGTTTGTATCATAACAGCCGGGGGTGTTTGTTTGTGGGTTTGGGTCGGGATGGCTGCGGGGACAGCCGGGTTGACAGCCGCCGCCATGGGTTGGGTGGGTGTCGGGTTTGGTTTGCAAAACAAACAAGGCGTGCGTTCAGGTTGGTCTCCAGAACGCAGGGGGTGCGTTTGGCTGGTGGGTTTAAACCCAGAGGGATTTGCGTTTGACAGCCAGGGAAATAGGATGAGTTTGGTTTCGTGTTATTTAACAGCCGTCGACTACGTTTGGTAATAACAACAGCTGCAAGGGCTGCGTTGGGTGAGTAGAAAGCTTGGGGTTGCGTTGGGACAGCCATTAGGTACGTTTGGCTGTGACAGCCGCCCTAGGGTGCGTTTGGTTTTAGGCAGCGCACCGGTGGGTGAGTTTGGTTGTGGTAAACGCCACACAAGGGTGTTTTGGTTGTGGTTTTGGAAGCCACATAGGGGAGTGTTCGTTCATCGCTTAAAAGGGGGTTTGACTTTATTTATTTCTTTAGTACCTAAATTGTGTCTAGTTAAATAATGAATCACGAATGCATTTTGCACCTAGATTTATTGATTGAAAAGTGCAACGTTTAGTTTGTAATTAAAATGGAAACGTCCATAACGAGAAGGTCATGGCGAAAGTTCTAAAAATCTTTTTTTAGTTACAACTCTTAACGTCTTTGAAGGTCGGGTAAATGGGCTACGTTATACATTTAAAGACTGTTTTAAAATTATAATTTATAATAACTCGACACCAAACAAAATTTTAATTTAGCAAATGTTGGTTTTATAACTGCCTAGCTAGAAATAAAGTAATACTTGGTACGGGACTTTGACTAAACGTTTACTTAATTGGTACTTTAGAAACGTTACGATTTCGCTCCCGTTTATGAAAGAACTCTTATTTATTTAATAAATTGGCGATCTTCGAAAACGTGTCAAACCATTTGGTTTAATTTTTTACTTACGCTTATTATATAATACTTGCAAGGTATACTAAGCTTCAAATTAATCTTTTAATTTTCTGGTCGTTATTATATAATTCACCATATGAATTATATAATTGTTCATCTTTCAAGGTAATATATATGGAATATATTACATACTTTGTTATATAATCCACCATATGAATTATATACTTTTGAGTTATTTTACCAAACCAACCACCAAACCAAACTGCCACTCGGAACCTAAATCTTTTATCAACGGGTCGCGTTGATGTAATCATCCACCGGGTAGCTAAATTCATTATCCTAAACTAGTGGGATTTAACCGTTAAGATAAACGGCAACTTCTCGATCAAGCCGTTTCGTCTTCCGTTGTGTTGTGCATATTAGATGCCTATCTGTCAATCGTTCTGCAACATCAAGGTGAGTTCATAGCCCCACGTTTTACTGGTTTTACATATATTTTTGGGGTGAGAACATGCTTGTTTATAAATGTATTTACGTGGTTGATTGCCTGTTTGGTTTACATACTCATTTATATATCTCGCGAGGAGATACAAAACTTGGTTTAATTTTTGGAACGTAAACGCATACTATACTTTTATGATTACGGATTAGCTTAGGTTGCATGAACTGTAAATCACTTGGAGGGTGAGCGCGAATGTTATGAAATAGATCTATTTGGGATTGACAATCCCCGTTCGGGTGACTAGCTATCACTGGGAACGAACGTTATACCATGTCGGATTACGATTGGATTGGCGCCTGCGGGGCCAACAATCATTACTGCCCGGGTGTTCCTGGAGGGAACACCCATGAGGGGAACATATTATTTTTACTACTGCCCGGGTGTTCTTGGAGGGAACACCCATGATGGGTACATATTATTTTTCATTAATGCCCGGGTGTTCTTGGAGGGAACACCTACGATGGGTACACTCTTACTGTGCCTTGAATAAAGTGGCATACATACAAGTCTACGTCACAGTTCATGAACTTAGAGTAATGGTAATCATGGTTTTATACACACTTGAATAAAGTGGCAATACATACTTTGGTATTATTTAATGATCCACTTTAAATACGTACATTTTGGGACTATTTGGGGATAGAAATGGTCTTGCATATTTTACAGCTAATTGATTTCTAAAAATCATGCGTACATTTTGGAAAGACGTTTAAGGATTTAAATGGTCACACAATTATTTTATGATACTGTAGGGAGACAGTAGTCACTAAACGTTTTTATATGACACTGTAATGATACAGTGGGCAGATACATTTATTGGATACGAACGTATAATATTTACAGAAAACCTATGACTCACCAACTTTGAATGTTGACACTTTTAAGCAAGTTTTTCTCAGGTGAATTAGTGCTTGGGGACTATTTGCTGATGCATTGGAAGTCTTTAATTCAAGTTTTTTCCCCCCATTTTTTTTTTTTTTGGGTGATGCAATTATGGGACAACTATTATTTTGATTTCAGAAAATCAACGAGATTGTTTTACAAACGACACTTTTTAGAGGTCGTTCTCTTGTATCTAGCGCTGTGTATTATGAAGTAGCACCCCATGTGGTATTCCGCTGCGTTGTATATTTTTGGGGGTGTTACAGATTGGTATCAGAGCACTGGCTATAGAGAACTAGGTTGCATATTTTACCCTAGACTATAGTCGTTTTCACAAACATTGCATCACATCAAACATTTTCAAAGTGCATACACGCTACTTGCTTATGTGCTTACATTACGTGCTGCATTAAGTGCTTACGTGACATACATATATGTAATATATATGCTTACATCTTTTGCGTATATCGCACGTTTATTTATATAAGGGAGTTATTTTTTTTATAATACCAGAGCATATTTAAGACATTGTGGTTGCACAAGGGCCTCAATTATACCTCAGACATTGTGAGTTATACAATGGTCTCATTTTACTTCTTAGACATTGTGAGTTGCACAATGGTCTCAATTATACCTCAAACATTGTGAGTTATACAATGGTCTCATTTCGTTCTCAGACATTGTAAGTTAAACAATGGTCTCTAAGGATATTATTTTTTCTTCATAGCATTATACTATATTGTATTTACGGAGACCGATACAATTTTATTTAACATGGAGTTATGTATGGATCTAGTATTACAAGTTTGTAGGGGCGGGACTTGGTCAATATAAGGATTGATATGATAATTGCTATGTAAGCAAAACCCGTCACAGTTCTGTTTACATGGGGGGAAAAATTATGTATGAATCTAAGTATTACAAGTCTTGTATGGGCGGGACTTGTAATATAAGGATTGATATGATAATTGCTATGTAAACAAAACCCGTCACAGTTCTGTTTACATGGATTTATGTGTGAATCTGAGTATTACAAGTCTTGTATGGGCGGGACTTGTAATAGGAGGATTGATACGATAATTGCTATGTTAACTCATTTATAAGGACCTTCATCGTATTTACTCTAACCGAGTACTCATTAACTATCTTGAACTCTATGTTGATCTCGCCTGGTAGTTTTTACTCCCAGTCTCCGAAGACGAGTTTTAAACACTCGTCCCATACTCATTAGAACACATGCATCGTCATGTCAACCACCTTAAAGGTTATGAGAGTACGCGTATTGCATCGGGAATTATTAAGTAGGATGATTTATAATCTGTTTATTTAAAAGGATTGGGACGCCTCTTCATTTAAATAAATAAATTATAAATCACCGATACATAAGTTTCTCTTTTCTTAATAACTTAAATTTGGACGTTCTTTATGTAAATAAGAAATTTATAATGAGTGGGCTTAATGGTATCCGGATATGGACACGACGTATGAACCTGAAATCGATAATCATCAGAATCCGTTAAAAGGGTCTAGAGACACAATCGTGTCTTGCCACTCAGCAGAATCTTAAGGCCTCACTTGGATCTACCTTATCACATTTTTAAGTTATTACTTTTGTTGTTGCTAATCCTCGCGATCACGAACTGTTCGTGGAACTAACAGACTTGTTACACACTTGAGCTAATGGAGCTGATTCATCGAAACTACCCGATGAGTACCATAATCCGCCGTCTATCGCATAAGCTCTCTCGCGAGCTCCTCTCATTTATTAAACTTTATTCTGGGAATATTGTTTCTCGAAATGTCCTAATTCTCGGCATCCCATCACCATTGTTATAGTATTGACGTTATGGTCGCTGCTATTGGGTCTTGGAGCGGTCCCGACTGATACAACTTTATCCAATAGGTTATGCAACCCCCTTAAACCAGATAAACACCTATCGTCGAAAGAGATAGTCGGACTATTCATTAGCCCCCCCCCCCCCCCCCCCCCCCCCCCCCCCCCCCCCCCCCCCCCCCCCACCCCCCCACGGCCCTAGTACAGGGACTTAGTCGCGATACATCCTGTAGGCCTAGTAAGTTGGATATCTTACATCAACTAGCTCTGTTCTGTTGTTTAACATCGAACCATTACCACGAAGACTTCATCCGGACCATTCAAAACTGTCTACAACCATTACTCACGCGACTTACACTCTTTCTCCTTCGATGCATTCATAGTAAGAGCCTCTTTATAACGCGGTTATATCGATCATGAAACTCGTAATGATATTTTCTGAAATATTTATTCTGAGTATCGGTCATAGATGTGGTGGTTGCGGTAGTTCTCTTTGGTGGCATGTTGATTTTAAATCACAAGAATACAATACACGTGGGATTTTAAACAATCAAAATTGCGGCATGATAAGATGCATCCACCTCATATATAATTTGAAAACATATATGAAAATTGATACAGAATGAAAACTACAAGGTCCTACGATCATTCTAGCAGGGAATAACTCATAATACTTAACAGGCTAACGTATAGCTATGGATTAAATACACTGGTCAAACCTAGCCAAAATTTACGGATATTAAGAAGTGTCGAAAAACTAAATTTTGCTGAATAAAATCATCAGCGTCTTGTGTAGAATTGGTCTATTAGATCTTCAGTCTTTTCTTGGTCACACAATCGGTTAACACAAATTAAATCTCGGGACGAGATTTCTTTAAGGGGTAGGTACTGTAACATCCGAGAATTTTCGAAATTTCGAATGACGATTTTACCCTTTGACTTTTAGGGTCTGGCTTGACTTATAAGAACGACCATCTAAATCACGTTTTCACGACTCGGACTCTAAAGCAAATTGATGTGGAACGATATTCCTGACAACTTTTCAGTTTTGACCGAGACCCGAAAACAGTCAGAAGGTGACTGAAATGCCCTCGCAAGATTTAGAAGCGGGAAAATAATTAAATTATATTTAATTATCACGTTTTATTAAATAAAATATTTAATAAAATACTTAGCATTTTAATTAAAAGCGTTTTTGAAAACGCGAATATTCGAGTTGAAATCCATTTTTATTTCGGACGAAGCGAAACCGGTTCATAAAATGAATAACAGATATTTTATTAAATGTTATAAAATATTTATGAAATATTATCAAGCGAATACTCATTTTTATCGGAGAAATGATTTGAAAAACAATGGCGCAAGTTTCGAGAGTTAAATCGTCCGTTAAGTCGTTCAAACGAGTCCCGAACCGTTTTTACCAAAACTATAATAAAGAAGTTACACTTTAGTCCCTAAACTATGTTGACTTGCCACTTTTGATATAAAGTTTTAATATATATATAATTTATATATATTTCATTTCATTTCATCTCATTTATACACACACACTCTTATAAATCTCTCTCTCTCTCTCTCCCAAAATATCCGGCCACCCTCCGACCGCCGGCGACCACCACCACAGCCGCCGGAAAAGTTTTCCGGCGAGCTTTTCCGGCCAACACCAAAAATCCTCCCCATCTCTCGATCTATCCGATCCCCACCATCACTCTCCCTCACTCGCGACTCCACACCGCCACTCGCCACCACCGCCCCCCCACGCGCCAACATCTCATACACCAGCTTCTCATCATCATATCATCATTTACTAGCACCGGAGGGTGCGTTGGTTGTGGTGACAGCCCGAGTGAGGGGGCGTGGGTCGGGTGTATAGACCCGGAGGGGTGCGTTTGGTATAACAGCAACCACCGGGGGTGTCGGGTTGGTGGGTAAGCACCAATAAGGGTAAGTGGGTTGTAGGTATTAACAGCCGCGGAAGCGTCGGGGTACAGTTTTCTAAGCCCAAATAGGGTGCGTTGGGTTCTATAACAAACAACCAAGGGGCGTTTGGTTTTGTTTATAGAAACGAAGGGTGTGTTTGGTTTATTGTTTCACCAATTAGGGGTGCGTTTGGCTGTGACCACCACGCGACGGGGTGCGTTTGGTTTGTATCATAATAGCCGGGGGTGTTTGTTTGTTGGTCTGGGTCGGGATGGCTGCGGGGACAGCCGGGTTGACAGCCGCCGCCATGGGTTTGGGTTGGGTTGTCGGGTTTGGTTTGCAACAACAAGGGTGCGTTCAGGTTGGTCTCCTGAAACGCAGCGGGTGCGTTTGGCTGTGGGTTTAACACCCAAGGGGTGCGTTTGACAGCCGGGGAAATAGGGTGAGTTTGGTTTTGTGGGTTATTTAACAGCCGTAGACTGCGTTTGGTAATAAAAACAGCAGCAAGGGCTGCGTTTGGGTGAGTAGAAAGCTGTGAGGGTGCGTTTGGGACAGCCATTAGGGTGCGTTTGGCTGTGACAGTCGCCCTAAGGGTGCGTTTGGTTTTGGCAGCAGCACCGAGTGGGTGCGTTTGGTTTGTGGTAAACGCCAACACAAGGGTGTTTGGTTGTGGTTTTGGAAGCCCACATAGGGCGTGTTTCGTTCATCGCTTAAAAGGGGGTTTGACTTTATTTATTTCATTTAGTACCTAAATGTTGTCTAGATAAATATTGAAACACGAATGCATTTTGCAACCTAGATTTGCTGATTGAAAAGTGAAAAACGTTTAGTTTGTAATAAAATGGGAAACGTCACATAACGAGAAGATCATGGCGAAATTTCTAAAAATCTTTTTAGATACAACTCTTATCGTCTTTGAAGGACGGTAAATGGGCTAAGTTATAATTTAAAGATGTTTTAAATTATAATTTCATAATAACTCGACACCAAACAAAATATTAATTTATAAAATGTTGTTTTATAAATCCTAGCTAGAAAATAAAGTCATACCTTTGGTACGGACTTTAGAAACACCGTTTACTTAATTGGTAACTTTAAAACGTACGATTTCGTTTATGAAAGAACTCTTATTTATTTAATAAATTGGCGATCTTCGAAAACGCGTCAAACCATTTGGTTTAATTTTTACTCACGCTTATTATATAATACTTGCAAGGTATACTAAGCTTCAAATTAATCTTTTAATTTTCTGGTCGTTATTATATAATTCACCATATGAATTATATAATTGTTCATCTTTCAAGGTAATATATATGGAATATATTACATACTTTGTTATATAATCCACCATATGAATTATATACTTTTGAGTTATTTTACCAAACCAACCACCAAACCAAACTGCCACTCGGAACCTAAATCTTTTATCAACGGGTCGCGTTGATGTAATCATCCACCGGGTAGCTAAATTCATTATCCTAAACTAGTGGCAAACGCTCCTTATCTTGCTTCTAACCAACCAAACACACCCCTATCAGTGTTTTTGCTATACCAAACGCACCCTAACCATGGCTGCTAAACCTCAAAAGCACCCCTTTGGTGCCTACATCAAACCAAAAACACCCTATGGCTGTTTACAGCCAACCAAACGCATCCTTGTCTATGTACAACAACCAAACGCACCCTTATTCGCAGAATTCAGATCTAAACGCACTCTTATGGAGTGATACAGACAACCAAACGCACCTTGTTGCGTGTTTATGAATAAATCAAACGCACCCTTGTTGGTGCCTAATAAACCAACGCACCCTTTTGATTTACACAGCCAAACGCACCCTCTTTCGTTTATAACAAAACCAAACGCATCCTTTCATTTCTATATAAAAACCAAACGTACCCTATTCGGTGACAACAAACCAACGCACCCTAGTCGGTCATAAACACGAGCCAAACGCACTCGTGTAAGTAAACTGACGCACCCTTGTTGGTGAATATCAGTCAAATGCACCCTTTTGCGTGTCGAGCAACACCAAACGCACCCTTATTTTGTATCACAACCAACCGAACGCACCCTAGTCTTGTATAAAAAAAACTAAATGCTCCTGTTGCTAAACCCGCAACCAAACGCACCCTAACTTGGTTCTAAGACAAACCCAATGCACCCTTTTTGGTTCTGAGGAAAACCAATGCACCCTATGTGGTGCTACGGTGGGGTGGTAAGGCTGCGGTGGATATGGTGCGGCTGAGGTGGTGGTGGTGGCGGCGTGGAGGTGACGGTGGTGAGGTGGTGTTGATCGTGGTGGTGATGTTATGATGATGATGATGACGTGATGATGGTGGTGGTGTTATGGTGGCGTCGGTGGCGATGACGAGGTGATGGGGTGGCGCGTGGTGGCGAGTGGGGTAGTGGGTCGGGTAGATCGGAGGTAGATCTACGTTTTTATAAATTTTGGGTGGCGGCCGACGGTGGCGGCCGGTGGTGGCGGCGATGGCCAGAAATTGGCCGAAAAAGATGGCGGCGGCGGTGGGAGCTCGCCGGAAAAGATGAGAGGGAGAGAGTGTTTATGTGTGTGTTATATCTCACAAAAAATGAAAAAATAATAACTTATATATATATATATATATATATATATATATATATATATATATATATAAGTTTAAAAACAAAGTGTAAGGTGTGTAATAGTCTAGGGTGTTTCATGTAAACATTACTAGAGGGACCAAAGATGTAATTTTTGTTAATTTATGGTTCGGGACTCGTTTGGACCACTTAACGGACGATTCAAAACACGAAACTTGCGTCATTGCGTTCCAAATAATTTTTCTCATAAAAACGAGTATTCACTCGACTAATTTTCATAAACGTTTTATAAAATTTATTTAAAACGTTTATTATTTATTTGTATATTACTGATAAACTTTGTCCGTAAAATGATCTTTTACTCGAATATTTGCGTCTTTAACAAACGTTACTGAATATAATGATAACTAATTTATTAAATATTTTTATTTAATAAAAAGTGTTAATTAAATATTATTTAATTATTTTCCTGTTGGTACGCGTTGTTCTTGATTTTAAAATCTTGCGAGGGTATTTAGGTCATTTTCTGCTTGTTTCCGGGTCTCGGGCAAAACTAAAAAGTTGTCCGGAATGTCGTTTTACATCAAATTGCTTTAGAGTCCGAGTCGTGAAAACGTGATTTAGTGGTTCGTTTTTGATAAGTCAGCTTAGGAATAACATATATCTTTTTCGTTTTCAAGTCAAATAAGTTAAAAATAACTTGCACATGAGAGATGTAATAATAAATATGATTTATTATTTAAAATACGTTCCGAAAATTTTACCGGTCACGCGGTAATCGCTTTTATGTGACAATAAAAGACCAAAAGTCAAAAAGTCAAGTCAGACCCAAAAAGTCAAAGGGTAAAATAGTCATTTAAAATTTCAAAAATTACCGGATGTTACAGTACCTACCCCTTAAAGAAATCTCATCCCGAGATTAAATTTGTGTAACCAATAAAAGATTTAAGATTTAATAAACCAGTTCTAAATAAGACGCTGATAACTTTCTTCATCAAAATTTGATGTTTCGACAATTCTCCATATACCAAAAATTTTGGCTAAGTTTGACCAGGATATTTAATCCATCAAAATAGGTATCTCAAAAATATCATTACAGATCTTATGACTGATATAACCGCGTCATAAAGAAAGTCTCTTAATAATGAAAACATCGAAGGAGAAAGTGTAGTCGCGTGAGTATGTTTGTGTAAAGTTTCAAATGTTCAAAGACGAAGTCTCGTTTCTGATATCTGTAATGTTCGATGATTGATAACGGACGAGGCTAATAGATGTAAGTATCCAACTTACTTGGTAGTACCAGGTTGTATCGCGACCTAAGCCTTCGTACTAGTGGCCCGAAATGAATAGTTCGACTATCTGTTTTGTCGGTAGGTGTTTATCTGGTTTAAGGGGGGGTTGCATTACCTATTGGATAAAGTTGTACCAGCTGGGACCGCTCCAGGACCCAACAGCAGCGACCATAACGTCAATAACTATCACAAATGGTGATGGGATGTAGAGAGTGAGGACATTCGGGAAACAATATCCCCAGAATAAAGTTCAACAAATGAGAGGAGCTCGCGGAAGAGTTTATGCGATAGACGGCGGAATATTGTACTCAGTCGTTAGTTCGAGGATGAATCAACTCCATTAGTTTAAGTGTGTAACAAGTCTGTTAGTTCCACGAACAGTTCGTGATCGCGAGGATTAGCAACGGCAAAAGTAATAACTTAAGAATGAGATAAGGTAGTTCAAGCGAGGCCTTAAGATTTCTGCGGAGTGGCAAGACACTATTGTGCTTCTAAACCTTTTTAACGGATTCCGGTGATTATCGGGTTCGAGTTCATACTCGTGTCATATTGGATACCATTAACCCACTCATTTATAATTCATTACTTACATAAAGGAGCATCCTAATTTATGTAAGTAAGAAATGATAAACTTATGGTTCGGGGATTTACAATTTCTTTATTTAACTGAAGAGGCGTCCCAATCCTTTCAAATAAAGAGATTATAAATCATCCTACTTAATAATTTCCGATGCAATACGCGTACTCACATAACCTTCAAGGTGATGGATGACATGACGATGCATGTGCTCTAATGAGTATGGGACGAGTGTTCCAAACTCGTCTTCGGAGACGGGGAGTAAAACTATCAGGGGAAATCGACATAGAGTTCAAGATAGTTAATGAGTACTCGGTTAGAGTAAATAAGGTAAAGGTCTCGATGAACCAGTCAACATAGCAATCATCATATAAATCCTCCTATTACAAGTCCCGCCCATACAAGACTTGTAATACTTAGATTCATACGTAATTCCATGTAAACAAAAATTATGACGGCCTTCGCATAATACGATATTGTATAAAGTTATGAGGAAAAAAAATATTCTTTGAGACCATTATTTAACTTACAATGTCTGAGAACGAAGTGAGACCATTATGCAACCCACAATGTCTAAGCGGTAAAATGAGACCATTGTGCAACCCACAATGTCTAAGCAGTAAAATGAGACCATTGTGCAACCCACAATGTCTAAGCAGTAAAATGAGACCATTGTGCAACTCACAATGTCTTAAGAAATGTTATAGTATTTATATAATTAACTCTTATATAAATAAACGTACGATATACGCAAAAGGAATGCAAGCATATATATTATATATATGTATGTCATGTAAGCACTTAAGGTAACAAGTAACCTAAGCAAGTAAGCAAGTAGTGTGTATGCACTTTGAAAATGTTTGCTGTGATGCAATGCTTGTGAAAACGGTTATAGTCTAGGGTAAAATATGCAACCTAGTTCTCTATAACCAGTGCTCTGATACCAATCTGTAACACCCCCAAAAATGTGTCGCAGCGGAAATGTGTCCGGGGGCGTTACTTCATAATACACAGCGCTAGATACAAGAGAACGACCTCTAAATGTGTCGTTTGAAAAGTAATCTCGTTGATTTCCTTGAAATTGATATAACATTTGTCCCATAATTGCATCACAATGAAAAGCTTGAAAACAACCCAACGAGATTTGATCATTTGTATGTAAGTAGAAATCCATGAATGAAATCTTGTCAAATTTAGACTCCAGTGCACATCAAGTAGGCCAAGCATCTAATTCACCTGAGAAAAACATGCTTAAAAAGTGTCAACATAAAGTTGGTGAGTTCATAGATTTGTTTAAGTATAAATGATGAACCAAAGTTCTGTAAAGTGTGTATGACCGTTTCAAACCTTGTATGTTCCCCAAAATGCATGTATGAATGTCATAAATCAAAGAGTTGTAAAATATGCATGACCATTTCAATCCCCAAATAGTCACAAAAATGTACGTATGAAAATTGGACCGCAATTGTTCAAAGTATGTATTGCCACTTTATTCAAGGCAACGTAAATGTTCAAGTGTGTATCAAACCATGATAACCATTACTCTAAGTTCATGAAACTGTGACGTAGACTTGAGTGTACCTATCGTAGGTGTTCCCTCCAAGAACACCCGGGCATTAATGAAAATAATATGTACCCATCATAGGTGTCTCCTCTAAGAACCCCCGCGCATTTCTGAAAATGTTCATGTGTATGTAATTGTTGGCCCTGAAGACTCAACCAATCGTGTTCCGACATGTTATAACGTTCGTTTGCCCAGTGATAACTAATCACCCGAACGGGGATTGTCAATCCCGAATAGATCTATTTCATAACATTCGCGCTCACCCTACAAGTGATTTACAATTCATGCAACCTAAGCTAATTCGTAATCATAAAAGTATAGTATGTGTTTTCGTTCAAAAATTAAACCAAGTATTGTATCTCCTCGCGAGATATATAAATGAGTATGTAAACCAAACAGGTAATCAACCATGTAAATGCATTTGTAAACAAGCATGTTCTCACCCCAAAAATATATGTAAAACCAGTAAAACATGAGGCTATAAACTCACATTGATGTTGTAGAACGATTGGCAGAACTGCACATATTAAGCACTGCACAAACGGAAACCAGAACGGCTTGACCATGAAGTTGCGATTTATCTTAACGGCTAAGACCTACTAGCCTAGGATAATGTATTCAGTTTTTCCGATGGATAGTTACATCAACGCGTCACGTTGATAAAAGGATTAGATCTCAAGTTGCAATAGTTTGGTGGTTGGATAAATAAAATAAATCGAAAAGCAAACGCAAAGTGTGTAATATATTCCGTATATATTACATATAAAAAAATAAACAATTATATAACTCATACCGTGAATTATATACCAAAGACAAACAATCCAAAGATTAATACGAAGCGTATATAATACGCGACATGTATTATATATGAAAATAAAATAAAAGTATATAATACCTTGCAAATATTATATAAGAAACATGAGAAATATAATTAAAACAACATAATTCGACACGCGTTCGGAAATCACTATATAAGATAATAAAGAATCCTTGTTATAAAAGTAACGCACGTTTTGTAACA
This sequence comes from Tanacetum coccineum, assembly GCA_026074375.1. NCBI lineage: Eukaryota > Viridiplantae > Streptophyta > Magnoliopsida > Asterales > Asteraceae > Tanacetum > Tanacetum coccineum. The sequence continues at coordinate 87,841 of BQNB010001814.1, read as the reverse complement.
CCCTCATTTTTTCATATAACTCGGCGGAAGGGTCATTTGGGGTGCTACGGCATAATATAATAACTCAAGCATAGAAAACGACTCGAAAAGAGACGTTTTTAAATATAACCATTCGAAATAAAAGTTTCACAACATAGGTCCCAAATGTTTTCATAATCAATACATCATTTTCAAATATTTTCTTCGAATGATTTTTCTTTAAATGGGCCTTTAAAATTTTTATTTCATTAGCTTTGCCGAAATCTTCATCACCGAATTACCTTCAAGGACCTGAGATAAAACATGCTAAAAAGTCAACAATAATTTTGAGTGAATCCATAGATAAAACATGCTAAAAAGCCCCCTCATCTATCCCAAACGCACCCTGATCTGTATTTCAGTCAACCAAACGCACCCATATGGTATTCTAAACATCAACACACCCTAATCCGTCGAATATCAAACGCACCCTAATCTGTTGTGGTCGCCAAACGCACCCTTTTGGTATTTATAACGGCCAAACGCACCCTTTGGTGTTGGCTGTTACAACCAAACCACGCACCCTTGGTGGTGGCTGATAAACCCATCGCACCCTTTCGGTGTTATTAAAACCACATGCACCCTATGGTGTTTATAAGAAAACCAAACGCACCCTCGTGGTGCTGTTTCAGCCAAACGCACCCTTATTCGGGTGTTGTGTCGCGATGGTGGCGGTGATGAGGTGATGTTGTGGCTCGGCGTGGAGGTGGTGGTGTAAGTGGGGGTGATGCAATGCGGCTGTGGAGGCCGTGATGACGAGGTGGAGATGAATGAGGATGGTGAGGGTGGCGTCGGCTGTTGGTGGCAGCCATGGTGGCGATGTTGGTGGCGTCACGGCTGTGGTGACGTGGGGTGGTAGATCGGGTGGCGGGAGAGTTTCGGAACTCGGCCGAAAAACTCGTCGGAAAATTTTTCCGGCGGCGGTGGCTGCCGGATTTTGAGAGAGAAGAGGGAGTGTGTGTGTTTTATAAAAAATGAAATGAAAAAAAATGATTACTTTTATATATATTTATATTTTAAAAGTTATAAAATAATTGTGACAAGTCACAAAAAGATGAGGGTTACTTTTGTAAATATTTTCACAGGGACCAAAAGTGTAACTTTTGTAATATAACGGTTCGGGGCTCGTTTGAACTACTTAACGGACGATTCAAAACACGAAACTTGCGCCATTGCGTTCCAAATAATTTTTCCCATAAAAACGAGTATTCACTCGACTAATTTTCATAAACGTTTTATAAAATTTATTTAAAACGTTTATTATTTATTTGTATATTACTGATAAACTTTGTCCGTAAAATGATCTTTTACTCGAATATTTGCGTCTTTAACAAACGTTACTGAATAAAATGATAACTAATTTATTAAATATTTTTATTTAATAAAAAAATGTTAATTAAATATTATTTAATTATTTTCCTGTAGGTACGCGTTGTTCTTGATTCTAAAATCTTGCGAGGGTATTTAGGTCATTTTCTGCTTGTTTCCGGGTCTCGGGCAAAACTAAAAAGTTGTCTGGAATGTCGTTTTACATCAAATTGCTTTAGAGTCCGAGTCGTGAAAACATGATTTAGTAGGTCGTTTTTGATAAGTCAGCTTAGGAATAACATATATCTTTTTCGTTTTCAAGTCAAATAAGTTAAAAATAACTTGCACATGAGATGTAATAATAAATATGATTTATTATTTAAAATATGTTCTGAAAATTTTACCAGTTACGCGGTAATCGCTTTTATGTGACAATAAAAGACCAAAAGTCAAAAAGTCAAGTCAGACCCAAAGAGTCAAAGGGTAAAATAGTCATTTAAAATTCCGAAAATTGCCGGATGTTATATAAACAATATGATGCTTTAAATAGTGATGTAGTAACAAATAATTATGATGCAGAAAAACCAACATTCTGATGCAGTGGATATTAAATCATTACTTATAATACATGTTTTCAGTTGTAAAACATATAACATTTATTACTAAAATCAATTTAATAGAGTCTCATTGTTCATGAAGTATCCTTATTTAATACATTGTGATGCAGTAACTTTTTAACTGAGATGTACTAACTTTTTTTACTGTAATGCACTAACAAAATACATTGTGATGCAATAACTTTTTTAACTGAGATGTACTAACCTTTTTAACTGTAATGCACTAACAAAATACATTGTGATGCAGTAACTTTTTTAACTGAGATGTACTAACCTTTTTAACTGTAATGCACTAACAAAATACATTGTGATGTAGTAACTTTTTTAACTGAAATGTACTAACCTTTTTTAACTGTAATGCACTAACAAAATATATTGTGATGCAGTAACTTTTTTAACTCAGATGTACTTACTTTTTTAATAGTAATGCACTAACAAAATACATTGTGATGCAGTAACTTTTTTAACTGTGATGTACTTACTTTTTTTACTGTAATGCACTAACAAAATACATTGTGATGCAGTAACTTTTTTAACTGTGATGTACTTACTTTTTTTTACTGTAATGCACTAACAAAATACATTGTGATGCAGTAACTTTTTTAACTGAGATATACTAACTTTTTTTACTGTAATGCACTAACAAAATACATTATGATGCAGTAACTTTTTTAACTGAGATGTACTAACTTTTTTTAATGTAATGCACTAACAAAATACAATGTGATGCAGTAACATTTTTAACTGAGATGTACTCACTTTTTTAAATGTAATGCACTAACAAAATACATTGTGATGCAGTAACTTTTTTAACTGAGATGTACTAACCTTTTTAACTGTAATGCACTAACTTTTTTAACTGAGATGTACTAACCTTTTTTAACAAAATACATTGTGATGCAGTAACTTTTTAACTGAGATGTACTAACTTTCTTTACTGTAATGCACTAACAAAATACATTGTGATGCAGTAACTTTTTTAACTGAGATGTACTAACCTTTTTAACTGTAATGCACTAACAAAATACATTGTGATGCAGTAACTTTTTAACTGTGATGTACAATTTTTTTAACTGTAATGCACTAACAAAATATATTGTGATGCAGTAACTTTTTTAACTCAGATGTACTTACTTTTTTAACTGTAATGCACTAACAAAATACATTGTGATGCAGTAACTTTTTTAACTGAGATGTACTGACTTTTTTTTTATTGTAATGCACTAACAAAATACAATGTGATGCAGTAACATTTTTAACTGAGATGTACTCACATTTTTAAATGTAATGCATTAACAAAATACATTTTGATGCAGTAACATTTTTAACTGAGATGTACTAATTTTCGATTTGAAAAATATCGATTTTTTCAAATTTTCGAAATTTTTCCAAATTTTCGATTTTTTTTTCAAAATTTTGAACTTTTTTCAAATTTTCAAAAAAAAATATCGATTTGTTTTTCAAATTTTCAAACTTTTTTTCAAATAATCGAATTGAAAAATATCGATATTTTTTTTTCAACTTTTCAAACTTTTTTCCAATTTTCGAACTTTTTTTTCAAGTTTTTGAACCTTTTTTCAAAATCTCAAAAAAAACATCGATTTTTTTTTCTAATTTTCGAATTTTTTTTTAATTTTTCGAATTTTTTTTTCAAATTTGCGAATTTTCGGAAAAAAAAAATTTTGGAAATTTTTTTTAAAATTTTTGATTTTTTTTAAACTTTCGGATTTTTTTTTGAATTTTAATATGTGTGAAATTTTTTTATATGTACTTACTTTTTTAACTGTAATGCACTAACAAAATACGTTGTGATGCGGTAACATTTTTAACTGAGATGTACTATCTTTTTTAACTATAATGCACTAACAAAAAACATTGTGATGCAGTAACCTTTTAAACTGAGATGTACTAACTTTTTAACTGTAATGCACTAACAAAATACATTGTGATGCAGTAATATTTTTTACTGAGATGTACTAACTTTTTTAACTGTAATGCACTAACAAAATACATTGTGATGCAGTAACTTTTTGTACCAACTTTTTTTACTGTAATGCGCTAACAAAATACATTGTGATGCAGTAACTTTTTTAACTGAGATGTACTAACTTTTTTTACTGTAATGCACTAACAAAATACATTGTGATGCAGTAACTTTTTTAACTGAGATGTACTAACCTTTTTAACTGTAATGCACTAACAAAATACATTGTGATGTAGTAACTTTTTAACTGTGATGTACAATTTTTTTAACTGTAATGCACTAACAAAATATATTGTGATGCAGTAACTTTTTTAACTCAGATGTACTTAATTTTTTAACTGTAATGCACTAACAAAATACATTGTGATGCAGTAACTTTTTTAACTGTGATGTACTTACTTTTTTTACTGTAATGCACTAACAAAATACATTGTGATGCAGTAACTTTTTTAACTGAGATGTACTAACTTTTTTTACTGTAATGCACTAACAAAATATATTGTGATGCAATAACTTTTTTAACTCAGATGTACTTACTTTTTTAACTGTAATGCACTAACAAAATACATTGTGATGCAGTAACTTTTTTAACTGTGATGTACTTACTTTTTTTACTGTAATGCACTAACAAAATACATTGTGATGCAGTAACTTTTTTAACTGAGATGTACTAACTTTTTTTACTGTAATGCACTAACAAAATACAATGTGATGCAGTAACTTTTTTAACTGAGATGTACTAACTTTTTTAGCTGTAATGCACTAACAAAATATATTATGATGCAGTAACATTTTTAACTGAGATGTACTCACTTTTTTAAATGTAATGCACTAACAAAATACATTTTGATGCAGTAACATTTTTAACTGAGATGTACTAATTTTCAAATTTTCGAACTTTTTTTCAAATTTTCGATTTGAAAAATATCGATTTTTTCAAATTTTCGATTTTTTTTTCAAAATTTTAAACTTTTTTCAAATTTTCAAAAAAAAATATCGATTTGTTTTTCAAATTTTCAAACTTTTTTTCAAATAATCGAATTGAAAAATATCGATATTTTTTTTCAACTTTTCAAACTTTTTTCCAATTTTCGAACTTTTTTTCATATTTTCGAACTTTTATTTCAAGTTTTTGAACCTTTTTTCAAAATCTCAAAAAAACATCGATTTTTTTTTCAAATTTTCGAACTTTTTTTCAAATTTTCCAACTTTTTTTTCGAATTTTCAAAAAATATCGATTTTTTCGAAATTTTTTTTCTCAAATATCGATTTTTTTGATTTTTTTTTTCAAATTTGCGAATTTTTGGAAATTTTTTTGAAATTTTTCGAATTTTTTTTCTCAACTTTCGGATTTTTTATGAATTTTAATATGTGTGTGAAACGGTTATAGATTATGTGTGAGAGACGATATAAAAAAAATATTAAATAATTAAGGTAAAATGACAAAAACACCCTTGCAGTTATAAAAAAGGAGAGGGTGAGATGGGACACATGGCGCGATCTCATGGCTTCCTAGCCTTTTTATTTTAAGGGCCTTTTCATTGTATCCCCACCCTATATATATATATATATATATATATATATATTAACAACATACTTTATATATATATTTTAATAGTTTATGTCTACAAAACTCTAATAATCAGTTAAAGTCACCACAAAATCTTTCAGTTATCAACCCCACCTGGCTGGCTTTTTGCTTTAATTTCTTGGACCTTGCGCTTTCTGTAAGCCTGATCAACAAGCAGCTTATCAGCAATAGTATGCTTTCTTTCTATCTTTGTAAGTCTGGTGTTGTAATATTGTAGAACCTCGTGAATTCGAGTCAATATTTTTAATCCATATTATATTATTTATTTTACTTTTGAGTAAAATTCATTTTTTATGATTAACCGAATAAGTTATCTCGCGTTCATAATAAAATGTTTATTAAAAATGAACCTAGCTTTAGACTAAATAATAATCTATGTGCTCTATATATTTTTATTATTTCATAAAAGTATCTCACATGTTATAATTTTATTTTTATAATATAAGTTTATTTTTCGTGGTTCCGTCTAAACTCTTGTTATATTTTACGTCTATACCCGCTGACTCTAAAATTTCCCACCTATTCAAAGTTTTTTTTTATAAAATAATAATAATAATAATAAACCTTCCCTTTTATTCTTTATCACATGCCTAACCCAGCTAGAGGACACTTGTTCAATGAGTTGATTAATTCTTTATATGCATATAGTAATAATAGGACACCTGGAGTCATGAAATGCATATCTTGGAACCAAAACAATATATCTTCCATTTCCTTTTCTTACTGCCATGTAGACCCTCCACCAACATCAACAATTACATTAAAAAAATGATATTTCAAAAGAAGGTTGTTTTTGGTTTGGTCTAAAAATCTCATCTTCACCAAGCTCATAGTAGCTCGCCCACTCCACATCCCTGCTGCCACGCTGTCGGTCCACACACGATTTTCATCGTCACCACACGCCCACGCTATACACCTCACCATCTGTCATCACCTCTAAATGTTCATCATCTCAGCCGACCACCCTACGCCACAAACAGTCATTGCTGCACAACTCAACAAAAGCCGTTGTCAACCATCATCCCGTCATCACCAGCCGCGCTCAACCCTCCACCACCATCTTCATGCCTTATTTGAAGTAGAGTTTTGGATGGTTAAGTTTCTTTGTATAAAAAATTTCACACTTAATTTAAAGATTAGAGTCGGTGTCTATTTATTTTGCCTAGTTCGTTCTCATTTTGATTTGTAATCGTGGTTGTTTGTTCTAACATTCGAGTTATGCCCCATAAAAGTGGGGTCTTTTGTTCGGTTCGGTTAGGTCGCAACCACCAGCCGCACCCTCACCGGCCTTAAATTGGTGGGGGTCTGTTTGTGTGTTATTATGTTTTGTTTTCTTTTAAACGCACCCTCACGGTGTGGGGCTTGTGGTTATTATGTTCTTTTCTTTTAAACTCGTCCTACCTTCTTTTTGATACTTGGCTCAAAAATACACCCGTAAAAGGGGTGTTTGTTTCTGCATTTTATTGGCGTAAGGGTGTGTTTGGGTTAACAGCAGCCCCTTTAAGGGTGCGTTTGGGTTAATAGCAACCTTTAAGGGTGTGTTTGGTTTTAACAGCCCTAATAAAGGTGCGTTTGGGACAGCAACCCCTAAATAAGGGTGCGTTTGGTTTTACTTATAATTGATGTTTATGTAAATATGACTAGTTAATTAATTATGAAATGCGTAAGTAATTGCGATATTGATTGATAAAAGTGGGAAAATAATGTATTTTATATACATGGGAACGTTGTATAAACGGTGAGGTCATGCCAAAATTTGTAAAAAAGATAATATATACACTTAGCATTTTTACTAAAACTTCTATTTTAATGAAAACCCGATAAAAAGGACTGAGTAATACTCGTAAGATATTTTGTATATAGATATATAAATAAACTGCTAAGAAAATGGAACATTAACTTATAATATATTTTTTTATAAATCACGACTAAAAGACTAATTAAAACTTTTGTAAAAGTTTAAAAGACATTATTTGTCTAAATTGTAACCTTAAAATATACTTTTACGTCTATTAAATAAATCTCTAATGAGTTATTTAGTAATTTTCTGAACTCGTGTCGGATAATATTGTTTAATTAATATCTCACATTTATTATATATAATACTTACAAAGAATTATATACTATAAATAATTCGCTTTTGAATGTTTGCCTTTGGTTATATAATACCCGACATGAATTATATACTCACCCGTCTTCATATGTAATATATACGGGATACATTACATACCTTGTTTTATCCTTTGGTTTGTTTTATTTGGTCAACCACCAAAGTGTTATAATTTGAAACTTGAGTCTGTTGACAACGTGTCGTGTCGATGTAATCATCCATCGGAAAACCCAAATACACCATCCTAAACTAGTGGGTCATAACCGTTAAGTTAAGCTGCAACTTCTAGATCGAGCCGTTCCGGTTTTTATTATGTTTTGCATGATATTTGCATTTCCGCCAATTGTTCTGCAACATCAAGGTGAGTTCATAGCCTCGCATTTAAATCTTTTTATGTTTTAAAAACCCGCGAGGGAGATACATGCTTGTTTTAGAAAATCGAACACAGGTGATTTTATTATGTGAACGTTGCTATGAGTGTTATGTTGTGGCCCTTCCTTCATGAACCGTCAATCACCGCTAACCGGTGAACGCTGATGCAATAATAATAGATCTATTTTGGCCTAACGACCTGTCTGGCGTGTGTTCCTTGCGAGGGCATACGGAGACATATTGTATTTAGTATTGGGAGTGCTACCACTCCAGGTTGGGCACATGGTTAAGGTTCGGTTCGTGGCTCTAGCATCGTTGTGATTGTTCTATGAACTAAATGTTTTGCTATGCTTGTGTTCAAAATGATTGTTTATAAACTCTATGGATTCACTCAACATTTTTGTTGACGTTTTAGCATGTTTATCTCAGGTATATGCTTGCTAGCTTGGATGGGACGGAGCGTGGATATCGAAAGACGTGGACTGGGTGAACTTTGTACATACGATAAAATGTTTTCAAAGAAACGAGTTTTCGTAAAGTTTATTGGGACCTTGTAACTCTGATCTTTTAATAAAAATTGAATGTAAACTTTGTTAGTAAACATTTCTTTTAAAGTCGTTTACCGTGACTCGTGAGCTTGTATTATGAAGTAGCACCCCAATGTTGTATTCCACTGCGTTGTAAATTTGGGGGTGTTACAAATATTTTGATACAACAGGCTCCACAACTGTCCCAACCTAATAATTTGAGATATTATGTAATTCATCAACCGTGAAGTGGGACAAATTAATTGAATAGTGATGCACTAACCTAGAAATATTTTTAGAATGAGTTCAACTTTGATTCACCTTTCTTGTTATGTGTCTTTGGATCCATCACATTATGAAACTGTAAAGACAAAGAATGTTATACATTTGAAGTTATAGCCGAACCACATTCACAGGAAATACTAAATCACCCATGATCTGTGATCCCAAGCGAACAATACCAAATTTGGTACAGTAACGTTCCCAAAAGGTTGTGGTTATAATTATAGATAATTAAATAAAGCACCAATCATTAGATAGAAATAATTATTATCCCTAAAAATAATGTCTGAATATTAGTGAAATAAAGTTCTAAAACAATTTAATAAATAAATTTACTTAATAATTGAACTTATCATGACTTGAGGGTTTTAAGACATATGAAAAAAGTTACGTTTTAACAGTTACCCAAACCCATACAAAAAAAGTTAACTGTGATTATGATGTTGACACTTTTAAATATCATAGTTCATATGTTTTAATATAAGATTATTAATTTGAGGCACAGTCTATTTAATTCAATTCGTAGTTTGATATTAACTGTTATTTTTTTGTTACATTACATTTTATGATTTTTTTTGTTTAACATAATAGATTAAGATTCAGATTATTTCAAGTATAAAAGTTAATAATATGATATTAACTGCTTAAAACATATCAATAATAATTTTAATAGAGTAGAGATAGAGTAACAGAATTAATTGTAAAAAAATAACATGTGATTGAAATGTTTTATGATACGAGGCGTTCGAGCCCGTGTGATGCACCGGGCTCCGTCTTTGGCTAAGAGCATACTTTTACGTCTACGGCGTGTGTTTTAAGGTATTGATTCTTGCACGTTGTACTATATAGTTCGTGATGTTGCGACGATGTTCGGTTTAGCATATGTTTATCCCATTAGTTTTAAAGTATTACGTGTCGAGTGTCGTTTTAAAAAACTGTAAATTTTGTTGGTAATCGAGGGTTTATTTAAACACTTGCAAAGAGCTAGAATGAAAGTTTGCAAGGTATTAACACATGAAGATATATCTAAGACCCAATCAATCTAAGTAGTCTTCTATTTTCTGATCTTACGGATAATCTAAGTGCGATAAAACCATTATTTCCTCTCTAAGTGTCTAGTCTAACTAGGAGACTTTGAGTCGAAACACATTATAAGTATTCTTAGTTTTGTTGGTAATCGAGGGTTTGCTTATGCGAATCAACGTGTATGTTTGTTTGACCGGTAATTGTGTTGGTCAGTTTTACTACATCTTCAAATGGTTTTGATACACTTGGTTTTTTATTTTCTATATTAGTTTCCTCCACGTGGATCTTGCTGTATGTGATTATATGAAAATGATTTTATCATTAGGTTGACCGAGTAATTATTGTGTATTCAGTTCAATCAAAATTTAGAATTGGTGTCTCTAACTTCAGTTCTATTTTGGAAAATCACATGGCAAGAAAATAAAGATTAACAACTATCGATAAAATATATGTAACAAATTAAATATACGTATGTATATTTGAACCTTTACATGTAATTGAAATGTGCCATACTCAATTACTGTTTTAAGAATGATTTTTTTTCCACCCCTGAACTGATAAACTCTAGGACCTCTTAACCAAGTCGGGCCCAGTAAAGCCGGGAAAAGAAGTGTTGTGCGAGTTGACTGACCACCTAGAATCACATCGCCTTTTTGCCTATGCGGTTCAGAAGCCTAATTGTACTTCTTACCCATCACCTCTTAGTAGCCTTCAAAATCCTTGCTTGCTTTCGTCTTATTCGTTTCATACCCTTTCAATACTACAACACCAAAATTTATATAAATCGACTTGAATTATAGTGCAGGACACTTGCAACCGGAAAAGGACTAAGATTAACACAAAAATTACACCAAAACTTAACTCAGTAGCTGGACATTAATAGAGTATTATAATTAGTTCCCAAAAGCTATCTACTTCTCTAAAATAGTTCAGTTCGTTACACCACAATCGCAAACAATTTGAAAAAATATCCATTTTAGTATACGCGACCTATCTTGACATCACAAACTATTACTTTCAAACTATAATTGCACCAATTGACAACAAATCAATTGCACATTCTTCTAACAAAACTGGAACACGAAAATAGGAAACAATATAACTTAACTGATACAAAACTAATACCTATAGCTAATTTCTCAAAATACACAATACATCCCTGATCATAGTATTTAGCCCCGAACACAAACTACCATATGTTACAATAGCAGCATGCGCCTCATCTGGTGCAAAGTAAACCTGCAAGAAATGGACACGCCCTTTTAGCAGATGTTTGGTTCAGACAATTTGTGTATAGAGGTGGCACAATCAACGGGTCAGACTGAACAGGTTGTGTTGGAGTGGGGTAACTTGCAAAAACTAACTGTCCAATTTTTTTGATTATTTACGCGATGCATTCAGCTACAACGACAATAACAATGATAATAATACACATTTAATGAATATAAAGTTTATGATATTAGAGATAAAGCATAACCCGAATGAACCTATTCATCAAGCAGATGGGTAGACCACTTGTATTTGTAAAGGTAAATGACGTCCCCTTTGGCGCAACACAAAAGTCACAATTGCTTTCCAGTGGCGTAGCACGCTGGGGGTGTGCAGATATATGTTTGGTTTAGATGGGACATGGTCTCTCCACTGTGGGCTTGACTGTTCGCTAGCGACTTTTCTATACACGGGTCATTCAACAACATAACATGTGCAGATAAAAAAAGTTACCTTGTCACGGTAAGGAAGGACTGTAGTGTCCTGTGGTTCTGATAAACAGATGGCACATTCTTTATCATGATCCTTCCCATTAGAATCAACACCATATACTAAATTATAAATCCCGTAAATTTCTTGCAATTCATATCTCATCTCATTTACCTACATGATCTGTTTGGCCACATGCCCAAGTAAGTGTACTGATATTTACCATTTTTCCTTCTCAAACATCGCCCGCATTGTTTGATAAATGGGAATTAGTACTAATAGCTCCCTCGATAAATAAAAATCCAAACAACCCCATAAATTTATAGAACTAAAGTGGCTTGTCATCACAAACTTTGAGCAATATAAAAACTAATGCGCTAAATTTGCACAATACGACAATATGAGTTCCTTTTATTTACATAACTATAGTGAAGAATATATTAAGGATTGTATGAAATCTTACCCAGTCTTTTAAGATAATATTAAAAATGACAAACAGTTATTATAAACGTATTATCTATTTCACACCATGTCTGGCAACTGATCTGCAGTTATATGGGTGTTTGGTACAGTCAGTTAATAGTTACATGGGCGTTTGGTTCCGTGGGTTTGTCTTTTATGGTTGCTTGTAATCAGTAAAGATCTATTCTTCTTTATACAATTTCTTTTTTGTGGGTGCGTATTAAGCGCATCTAGTAGGCAATCCCAAACACCCTTACAAACAGCAACACTAATATTTGTACCTATCATAGAACTTTAGTTTAACTCCTAATGTCTCATTTAAACATACATTATCTCTACAAACACTGCCTAATTAAAAAAAACACAGCTATAATAATTAAATACAATAAAAGAAATAGTTGCCTGAAGGAGTGGAGTGAAACCATGATGATTTCCCAGAGCTCGCATTAGTCTGACAGTCAAACCTCTCCTTGGTTTTTTCAGGCACTGTTTGCATGATAAGCCTGAGAAACGGTCTAAATGTAGCAATATATCGTCAGACATCAGTAATTACTTATTAAAATCGGCCACTAAACGCGCAATTACCACCTCAATAAACAATTATTCTTAGTGAAGTCAAACGATAAACAACTAAATGTCACGCTTATTTCATTTTTGCCCAAACTTCATGCACTATTATGTAAATTTTAAGTGATAAGTGATAACTATTGAGAAATCTTTAAAAAACAATAATATGCAAATTTTACCTTGACAGCGACTCGATACTCCTTTGAATTATTCCACAAACACGGCAAACATAACCAATATCTTCTTCCAAGGTAAGAGAATGATCACACTGTCTATCTCTTCCTTGACGTGTTCATGAGATGATATATCCTGACAAAAAAGGGTGCTTCATCAAGTAACATATTTAAATTTTAATGAACTATTTCTCTTATAAGACTGATATAACTCACTAATTCTTTTCACAACAATTCAGGCTTTCACTTATTTTGTGCAGAATCTATTCATATACCGACTATAATGAGCATGATGATGTAAAAAATAAGATATAATGAATTACCCCCCACATGACTCTAATCCATTGGACATTTCTTTCCGTAAAATCATCTAGACCATCAAAGTTGACATCAAATTATGTGTCACTTTCAAATGAAGAATGATAATTTAATAGGAGATGCATCTAAAATGTGTGATTCTAATTACTTCTTATTCTTCTCATTTTACTTTTATTTTTCATTAATGCATTCTTTTGATTTTTAGTTACTGTTTAGCACAAATTGCTAATAAAATAAGAAAATTGGTTTTTACCTCATTTACACAGGTGTGAAACGCATTTGCAGTCCACTCGAAACACTTTTTTTCTTATTATATCCTGAACCGAACACTCCTCATTCCTAAGATAAACTCAACCCGGCTTCGCCTTTGCTGGCCTACTGTTATAAATCAGATAATATCATTTTATACTTCTGAAAAAACTTAACAACACAAATGAATCAAATAATTTAAAATAGACATAACTAACAATAAAGAAATAAACATACCTCGCAAGTATGCGATTTTTGGGAAGAAGCTTAGCAACTTCGGTTTCTTTATTTGCAAACTTGAATAGCCGATACTCGCTTTATACCAAAACAAAACAGATTAATTAGTTTTCACCTTGGGGTGTTTAGGTTAGCTTATTTTATGGGCTTATTAAAATACGCAAAAGCTTATCAGCCAGTTTTATTTGGTTGATGAGCTTATGTAGTTAAGCTTATGACTTATTTAATTACATAAGCTCAAGGTAATCAGCCCATAAGCTAAAAATATTCATCCCATATTCAAACAAAACCACAACTCATACATAAACCAAAATTCATTATAACTAATACACTTTTAAGAAATATAAATAAACCATAATTCATAAATTCATAAACATAAAAAGACACCTACCTGCAATACTGAATTCAGTACGGTTATTTGGGGGACAACAACGGCGATATCGGCAGTGGATCTACAGAAAACAATGATAGATATTTTTCTAAAATACCTTCAAATCATAATAAAACACATAAATCTTGGAGAAAAAAACCTAAAAAGCTGGAGAATTCATAGATAAAAAAAAGCTCAAACAAACCTCAAAATTTTCAAAAAAAAACAAGGATGTGAGGTTTTACATGGTAGAGATCACGGTGGTGGTTTGTCGCGATACGATGGTCAGGGCTTCGATGGTGAAGGGTTTACCAGTGGGAGTGGTGATGGTGGTAAAATTTAATGGAGGCAGTGGAGATGGCGTATGTTGTAACTAATGATGGTAGCGACACTTCATATTCAACAGTTTTATTCACATCATCTTATGGGAGACAATTGAATTGTCAAATAGAGAAAAGTTCTATGTAGAACACTATCTAATCAAAGAACAATCCACTCCATCTCAACCATCCATTTTATTTTCATCTAATGGTTTAGATTAATTTTTATTTTTATTTAATTAAAAAACCCACTTTCATCCTATTTTTTTAAAATTAAATATCTCACAAACCGTTAATCGTTACGCAAAACGAAACATACCATCGCGACGAAATTAAATCATCTTTCCTATAGAGGGTCACTTCTAATATACTTTCGAAGAACTTTTATTCGTTTATTTTTTTTGATTCACGTCTGATAAAAATCACATGTGATTTTACGAAACACATGTGATTTTACGAAAACACATGTGATTTTACGAAATCACATGTGATTTTGATACAAATCACCGTGTGATTTTATCAGACGTGAGTGAAAAAAAAACATTCGGAAAAAAAATTCGTCGAAAGGATATAAATGTACTCTATAGAAGAAGATAAAAAAATACTCGTCAACATACTTCGACGAACTTTTTTCCCATTTTTTTTCAATCACGTATGAAAAAATCGCATGTGATTTGTGATACAAATCACATGTGATTTCATTAAATCACGGTGTGATTTTTTCAGACTACAGAAAAAAAATCAAAAAAAAAGTCGTCAAATTAATATAAGTGCCCTTATAAAAGATAAAAAAAAATACTCGTCGCGATAACTTCGACGATCATTTTTTCCCATTTTATTTCAATCACTGTGAAAAATCACATGGTGATTTTGTATCACAATCACTGATTTCTTAAAATCACATGTGATTTTGTCAGACGTGATTGAAAAAAAATAAAAAAATTTAAGTTCGTCAAAAGTATATAAAAGTGCCCCTCTATAGAAAGATAAAAAAAATACTCGTCGCGATGGTTGTAATTTTTGGTTTGTTAACGATTTATCGTTTGCTAGATATTTAGTTTTAAGAATAAATGTGGAAAGTAGGTTTATTTCATTAGCGATCGAAAAAATGAGTAATTAGGATTCACTCTCATTTGTTCTTTAAGATGAACCATGTTTCTTTTTATGATAATTGAATTGTGAAATAAGTGGCTGTTACAAAACCTTCTCATCTTATACTTCATAATGATTACTCAGGTATCATTGAGGAGGGTATTAAATTCCGATTACTGGGTACACCAACAAAAGCTGGGAGTACTGATTTCTCTGGCATTAAGATTGCAAGATGCTTTTCAGGCTGTTAAATTTACATTCTCTTGTACACCAATAGAAGCTTGGGGTACTCCTCTTGAAGCCTCCAATTTAATGAGGAGGACCCAATCTTTATATATAATAGATTAAGAATACGATTATATTTATTAATACAAGATTTACTATTTTAGATTATTATGGTTATAATAATACACAAGTTAATTGTAAATACATCAACTGTGTTAAGCATATATCAACTACTTAATACAATAATATTTTCTCACTAATGATATAGTAAGAGAAATAATTGTTAATATGAATTAAATAATTATAATTCTAAAATACAAATCCATCATATAATTCCATAAAAAGGAATGTATAAGTATGACTGTTGTAAACATCTCCATCATTCAAATCCGTAAAATAAATGTATATGTTTAGTTCCTGCATGTTAATCATGCTTATTAATATAATAAATAATATTGTAGTTTTCCAATTTACTTTTCATTTTGTATGATAAGACTTTTAAAATCATAGTATATGTTCTTAAATAACATAGTAGATATATGTTATTCAAAACAACATAACTTTAAACTTCCAAAATATGTTGTACCATAATTAGATTTACCCCTATTATCCTTGCAAAAATTACACACTTTAGCATAAATCATATGAACATACCTTTAACCATTACTGTGTTAGAACATAAGCTAAAGAGATCTCTTAAATACATGTTTTGACATTAAAGTCAAATTCCAAAGATGTAAAGATTTTATCTCTAAACCTCCTTCAATCTACAAACCAAACAGATCTTCCTAAATTCGATCACCAACTTCTCAAAAAGATACCTGTTATTCGGTTTTTTCTTCCAAGGTTTTTGTTAGTCTTCAACTCTATAAGTTGAAACTTCGTTTAACACCTCTATCATCTATGCAGAGAACTTTTTCTTTCAACTTTTTGTTTCTATCATCTATGCAGAGCTTGTATAGAGCAACCATTTGCAAAATGGGCAACAGAGTTACATTATCATAACATATAAATCGCTCTTCACATTCTTTGTTTAAGAAACAAAATCCTTGAACTGGGCTATCGTAATACTGAATATCTTTAAATTGGATACCATCTGGAACATTTTCAGCATACAAATTCAAAACTTCTTTAAGCATCATTTTGTTACAACTTTTTGATAATCCAATTTTGACTTGATAACATTCTTCCTTTGTTATTTCTTTCCACATTTCTGCTTGAATTAGCAGTTTTTGCACTATAACTTTCAACCTATTCTTTATTTCCTTCTTTATCTTGCTATTATGAAGACACAATAAGATTTCTTTCCATTCTTCATATCCCAAATTCTTTAAATTTTGAACAGGAAAATAGCACTTTTGATTATTGTCCAATGTAACAAAAAATCTGTATTTTCCGTTTTCCTTTTTTTCAGCATCAACTTTAGCAATTTTGCTTGATTGATAAAATCTTTTACATCTACAACTCTCGAAACATTTTCTGTCATCTTTCATTTCAGCTAAAATTTTAAACTTAAAAGCTTTATACTTTTTTAGTATTTCTAACTCTTCAAGATCAACTCCAATTTTTATGGCATCATCTTTTTCAATGCTTCTTTTTTTAGCCTCAGTTCCCTCTTCTTCAATATCTTCTTCATTTTTTGCTATCCATTTTTCTGCTATTGTTTTCACTTCAATCTTGTGTTCGTTTATTTCATAAAGCATAATCTTTGTAAGATATTTATCACTCATCACTTTTAATTGGAGTTTATGATCTCGATGTGATTCTTCAAGAATTCCTGTTTCCCATCTTTCAGCAGGTTGTCCATCATATAGCTCCATATGCATCATTGTATATAAACAGCAATTTATTTTTTCTTTTTTTGTCCTTCATCTCAATTCAAGAACTTGAGGTTCTTTTAAAGATTCCAGCTTCTCCACTATGTGGTGTTCATAATGTCTCAAATACGTGACAAACATATCTCTTTGTAGAAAAAAAACATTTATCTTTTATGTTTACATATATTTAAAACAAACTGTGATATTAGTCATTGTGTATAATATAACGCTTATCACAAATTTAAAAGTCTCCTTATACTTTGCCTCGTATTCAACATTTGCGTCATTGTTGTCTATGATTACAGCTGAACCAGTATGAATGTTGAATACAATGATGTAATAATGCTCATGCACAAGGATTGGAACGAATACCTATTTATTTTGTTAAATTAGAAAAAGATTTTATTACATATGTAGCTAAAGTTAATACAATAAATTAAATAAAACAAAGAGCAATGAATTACCAATTCTATCTCTTTCATATGAATGTTTGAATCCTTTTTTCAAACTGTTCTAAAGCATACGTATGAAACAGTTCAATTTGTGCTTTCTCATTATTCTTAAGTTTTTGCATTTCATCTGACTGTTTAGAAAAAAAACATTATTTAAAAATTAGGAATTATTTTATTATAATTTAACTTGAGTAAATGAAAATTAACTTACCATCATAATTGTATTGAAGAAGTGTCTTCTTAGAAACTTTTTATTTGTCATTTTTTCTTCATAATTCAAAATAGTAATGAAGTTATCTGTGACTTGACTATAAAGTTCTTGTTCATTTTCTAGTGTCTCTATGTTAATTTTCAATGCAGGTTTTTCAATTCCTGCTTTGAATACTTCTTGCCTATTAAGTAACAAACTTTGATATTAGTCATTGTGTATAAAAACTATATTAAGTAACAATAAAACTAAGAAATAAAAACAAAAAAGCTTTTTTATTTTGAATCATAATGTTCAATTTTAGTAAACTAAAACTTACATCAAATCCTCAATCATAAACAAACATTTAGGGAACACACACTCAATGTTGGTTGTATACTCTGCTTTAGTTTCAACTCGTCTATTCATATATAGAGATTCTAATAACACCTTTGAATATGTGTGTTTTGTTTAGAAGATCTCTTTCCATAATCACTCGTAGCAGTATCTTTTTCAACATTTATGTTTAAGGAATGAATCTGAAAAAGATAGAAGCTAGTTAATTAGTTTTTACTTTAATATAACAAAAAATATAATTGTAATTATACAAATGAGAATTATACATGAGCTTCTTGTCTATTTGTTTCATTTGTCAAAGTATTATCGCTTGATTTGCCAACATGCATGTTTGCATCATTATTTTTTAGCATGAAATTTTTATTCTGAAACTAATTAATATCTTCTTTAATGTTTTTATAATAATTATACCATTCTGAAGATGTAAAATTTTCATTCATACCAGATTGATTATACAAATCGTCTACTCCAAAAGATTTAAAGTCCAGTTCGTTCTTTTTTTCTTGAGCATTCAAATTTTCTTCTTCCCTTTTTTCATAGAACTGTATCTTTTCTATTTCTTTTTCAACATAATCCTTTTTTTTCTTAATCAATAAAACCTGATGATTCAACTGGATCAATAATAATACAAACATCTTCATCATCATCAGCATCATCAGCAGAATTTTTAAAATGTTCATTCACATATGAATCCTGGCTGACTTTTGTTGATTCTTCTATAAACTTTTCATCAAACTCCACTGCTTTTTTCTTAGGTTCACTGACTGTAATGTTATCTGCAACAAATGATATTTCAAGAAATCCATCTTTCACTTGTTGTGCAGATAACTCATTGACTGTCTCTTCAGCTGATCTATGGATTTCAATTGATAACTCATTCTCAAATGATATTCCTTGAATCTTTTGAAATTCTTTTCTTGGCTCTTCAACTGACTTATATTCTTCTGGTTGAATGTCTTCATATGCAACCATTGCTTATTTCTCTACTTACTTTTTAGATGCATCTTCCTTCCAAATATACAACTGTTTTTCATTGAGTTGTTCTGCTAGAACAGTCAAATTCACTTGTTTTTCATTTTCTACTGCTTATTCTGTTATTAACAGCACATTTTCTTCATTTTCATTCTCTATGTCAGCAACATTATCTTCTTTCTCATTTACAAGATCTGCTTCACTAAATACTTATGCTTCACCAACAACATCTTTCTCATTAACTGTAGAATCATACATCTTATTAAATTGTGACACATTCTCAACATTAGTTGAAGCTACATCATTGTCTGGTTTTTTTATTGCAACTTTTGAAATTTTCTTCTTCTATAAGTATTTAAAGCTTTGTCTTCAACAACCTTTTCTTTTAAAAGATGATCAGCTTCTGTTTCTTCAAACATAGCTTCTATCTGTTCATTTTCTTTAGCAGTATATGATTTTGCTATGTTTTTAATAGTATCGTTAATATCTTGGTTTGGATACTGTTGAAACAGATTATCTTCTTGTTGCTCAACATTTTAAATCTGCGTATCTGATGTGAAAGTTTCTCTAAGATTTGCAATTGTTTCATATTTTTCTTTTAACACTGACAGAAGCTTGTTCTTCAAATTTACAAACTCTTGATTGTTTTTTTGAAGTGAAGAATTTTTCTTTAATCTTTGAATAATTTCATCCATTGAAGAAAAATGTGTTATGCATATTTGCAAATCAGAAATTACATCCTGCGAAATAAATATATTAAGAATGTATTTTTTTTTTTTTGTCTATCTCAAATTAATATAAAAAATCTAATTAGTTTTTAAATTTCAGATTTAAACATAATATATAAAATAATATAAATATATATATTAATATATATAGTATATAATAATATATATAAAATATATATATAATAAAATTTCAATAATATACCGTCATTCCCCTCAACAAAACATACCAAATTCAAATCCTCTTGATATTCTTTTTCATTAGTGGCAATTGTTTTTTGAGTAGTTTCAAGCCTGATATTGCTAAAAAAATATATTAAAATCATAATTCATATGTTTTTAAAAAAATATAACCTAAAAACCAATACTGTCTTCTAGTGGTTATGGATCCCAATTTTGTTTCATCATGTATATATATAAGGTTGCTTTGGTTTTAGCAAAATGTAGAAAAGTACGTCTGGCTTCCATGGAGTGACAATCGAACCCTTGACCTCTGTCTCTAGAGGCAAGTGTGATAACAAGCTGATCCAACCTTGTTATAATTAATATGTGTTTAAAATTATGTTTATTTTGTTTTAATATTTTTAAATTGTATTTAATAAATGAAAGTAACATCATAATACATTTAATTAACATTGATATAGAATATACCTCATCTAGATGAACATCAGGCATAAAATAGTCTTCAGTATTTTCTGAATCATCCATTCCTTCATTCTTGTTCTTTATGAAAAGTAAACAATAAGTTAGTTTAACTTTGGATTATCAAAAATTTAGTGGTAGGTATTCTCATTCAATAGACTAACGTTTACATGTGCTTCATTGTTTGTTTCATCAAAAGATTCAGAAGAATTTCTTAAAGAATCTTTACTTTCAATACATCTTCTGGCTCATTTAATGTATTATCCGACTCAGAATTTTCTTCATCATTTTCAAGTAACAACATATCATTTGTTTCAAATTTTGGTACATCAACTTCCGAGTCTTTGTTTTCACAAAAGAATCGTTCTTCATTATTAAAGTCATATCCAAAATTTTTTAATCTTAAATGTTCATCATCAACTTTCTTCAACAATTCTGTTGAGCAGTACTCAACGACAGATTGATTTCCTTTTGTTCTTTGAAAAAGCCATCTGATATACAGCAACTATAAAATGCAGAACAAGTTGGTTACAAAAGTTATCATTTTTCTTTAAAGAAATAAATTAAATAGAAATAGAAATATACCGTAAGTAATGTTAATGGTCCACAATACGAATTGTTCTAACTCTTATTAAGAAGATCAGGTGGATTTTTGTCTAATGATTTCAACACCAGACCACACCAATCGTACATGTCAATGTTGTTATAATGATCTTTTATTGAAGGCAAGGCAGAAATTTTCAATTTGATTCACAGATCACCATGCATGAACATATCAATTTGTTACAAGTAGAAGAAGGAAATTAAGTTTTTTTTTGAAAAGACGATTCATCTCATGTTTTTAGTCTTCCAAAATAAATAAACATTGTCAACTTTGATTGAATAACAGAATCTTGCTGAGTTTAGAACCTTGATCTTATCTTAACATCGAATTGACTTCACAGAAACAATCCATTAAACTAGGATAACAGTTCCCAAGATGATTATAATTTGACCTTTTAACAAAACTTATCTCTAAATCACCTTTAGGAAATCCATATATCTCAAATACCAAATCTCTTGTAATATCAATACGATCTCCATTCAATAGAAGACATTTATTTCCAACGTTGTAACATGACAGAATATTCCAAGCTAGATTTGCTGGAATTACTTCAATATGTAGCTTTAAAGTCTTCCCAAATTTCATTCTTTGAACAAAAGCTCTTAAAGACGAAGTAGATAATATATGATATGCTGCCTGGGAGAAAGTTTGCAGGGAACTTCTTGTACTTAGGCCTGTTTTATATAATTCATCATCTGAATCTAAGTAAACTTTTCCCTTTCTTTTTTGTTTAATCCTTTCTTTTTTCTTTACATCTTCAATATCTGTTGTACTCTTGCATTTTATGATCTTCATTTTTTTAGATTCTTTGTTATTTGTATTCGATCACCTCACTAATTCAAATCCGTTTGATGAAGTTTCTGTAACAAAATTTATATATATAGTTAGTAAACAAAACTAATTTGTTGTTCATATCACAGTACGATTTGGTATAGAAATCCCATTCATCAATGCATATGCTCTAATCTACAGATAATCTTTTAAAAGTTTCAGAAAGTTATGATATATACCCCTTGCATGGATAATATTTACAAAACATGTGCAAATTGCCATGCAAGCTTATTTTAACATTTCAATAGATATTTATAAGTTATAATAAACTAAAATATGAAGATTTATCGTAACGCAAGTCTAAAATAACGATTCGTTAAGCTAGGAAGCAAAACGGGTCATATTAGGGTTTTAAAATGTAAATGCGCGTGTTTTAAGTTCAAATTCTTTCATTAATCAATAAAGTGGTTATTTTAACATTATTTAAGCATGCTAGGATAGATTATAACAATATTTAACCATTATAACATTTGGTTTTAAGAAAAACATAAAATTAGGGTTTCGGGTGTACGGTTTTGTATTAAAACAGAAAATAAGCATGAATTGAGTTATGAAACTTTAACAAGAGTTTATTTAGGATCATACAAACATTATAAGAGTGTAGGAGCATAAGTAGAACATCCAGAACCTGGGTTTGAGCTTATAGCTTGAAAATGGGTCGAAATCAAGACTTTTAGCTTCGTACGCCTAGAATAACGACTCCCGGGCTTCTTTTCTTGGTTTCTTTTGCTTCACTTCTATTCTTGGGACTTCTTAGGATCTCTTAGAATTCATATTGAGCATAGGATTGCTTCTATTATGGGTTATAGAGGAGGAAGTGGGGGATGAGTTGAAATGAACATGGTTTGCCCCTATTTATAGCAATTTTGAAACTTGGAGGCCAAGGTAAAGGGGTGAGGTGTCTCATTTATGTAGTGGCTGAGTTAGGGAGTCTAGGATATGATAAGGAAGAGCTAGGATAGTAGTTAGGATGTGTTGGAAGGCTTATAAAGGGTGTTTGTGTCCACGGCTTGAAAAGAAAGAACAAGAGAGCATGTGATGTTTTCTTGATCAAAAATATTGAAGATATTTATTGTATAAGGTGTGTAATATGCTTAGGAAGGTAAGGTTCTTGTTTGCAAAAAGATTAGTTAAAATGGGTCAAAATGAAAGAAACTAGGTTTCAGGTTCATTAGGGCTTATTTAGGGTTTTCAAGCTTGTAATTCGTGTACATTTGATCAATAATGATGGATTAATGTTTGTAAGGATTGTATTAAGGATTAATAACAAGAATTGATAGGTGGTTCGGGTTTAAAATGGGCAAAAACGAGTAAACGGGTCCAAAGTTCCAATTAGGGCACAATTAGGGTTTCTTGGATTCAATTTGCATATAGTTGAAGTAAAATGATGAAATGATGATTGTATATGATTGATAATGTTGTAAATTAAGTTATTACAACTTATTTGAGTATTGGTTTAGGTTTACAATGGATAAAAACGAAGAAACGGGTCATGGTTTAGTATTTTGCTCGGGTTAGGGTTTCTGACTTTTGTATTAGGGTTTTGAGTGTAAAAATGTGTATGAAAGCTTATGAATAGAATAATTAGGGTTTACACATTGTATATTGAGTGTAGTAGCTTGTACACAAGTGATGGTGAAGAAATTAGAATGAAAACGGAGGTAAAACGGCTATTTTAGATGTCATGCTTAATGACTTGTACATTGTGCTTTGAAAACTTATACTTGACTTAGAGGGAGTTTATATTTCAAATGAGATGTTATATTACTTGTATATATGCTTTAGTAGCTTGTACATTCACTTTAGATATTAACCCTTCATGGAATTTAGGGTTTAGAGGTATATGATAACGGTTTAAAGCCCGTTTTGATATAATGTTGCGAATGGTACATTATAGGAATAATGTACTTTGTAATAAGGATATGATGATATTGACTTGACATATTGTGATGTTTTCTTGACATATATGAAGACATGATGGCCATAGATAGGTTGCGTGAGCTTGTCTACTTTAGTTATGCAAGTTACCTTGCATAGTGAGATATTGACAATGCAAGTAATGTAATAAAGTGAAAAATTTCCCCGTATAATTGTGATAATAGTAAAATAGGTTTTGCATTTGATGAAAATTCTTGGGTTGTTATAGTTTTTTTCTTCCATTGTTTGGAGTGTTGCATGCATTTCCATTTCTCCTGCATTTTAATTTTCCCAGCATTTCCATTTTGCCTGCATATCCATTTTGCCTGCATTTCCATTTAGAATAAGGGAGTGTTTCAAAATGCTAAATGAACTTAAACTGATACAAATTAAATGCTAAATGTAAGGGGGTGTTTGGAAATTCTAAATGAACTTAAACTGATACAACATAAATGAAAAATAGTCTTAATCGTCTTAATGGTTGAGCTAAACACCCCTAATAGTCTTAATGGTAGAACCAAACACCCCTAATTGTCTCCAAAACACAGGTAATAGTTTGCCAATATGTTTTGTAGATAAATTTTTATCCATGGTAGAAGCTGAGAAAAAGATAAAGATAATGGTAGAATCTGAGAAAGTATAATCTGAGAAGGCTACACAGAACATTTATAAAAAGCTGATGGTGACTGATGATATGGTTGAGTATGTTTTGGACAAGTATGGGAAGAACTGGAAGGTAGAAGATGAAATATTTGATGTCATACTGGAAGATTTACATATTAAATATGGGAAAGGTTAGTTAATTACTTGCATTTATAAGGTATTTTGGAAGTATCTTGTATATGTACATTTAACCTATCTTAATCTATTAATTTTTAGATGATAAGGGGAAGGGAAAAGTAGAAGGGGATTTGGCCAATCAGGTAGAGCAGGCAGGGATAGGGGATGCTATTTCTATTTTTACTTCTCTTGATCTTAAAAACAGAATCACAAAACTTGAAGGGGATTTGGCTAGGGCAAATCAGTCATAGCAGGAAGAGCATGCAAGGGATGATGTTAATCTTTTTGCTTCTCTTGATCTTAAAAAAGAGTGACAAATCTTGAAGAGGATTTTTCTAGGTTGGTAAAGGCTAAGAAGGCAAAAGAGCCAAAGGAGGTTCCTAAAGGTATATGTCTTTTCCTTTTTCAAAATGTTATATGTTACTTCTAATTTATTTTTTTAACTATTTATGTATTCCAATGCTTGCAGAAGTGATTAAAGTATCCACTGGTCAAGATGTTGTCTGCTTTAATGATGTTAATTATCCTCTCGAGATAAGGATGTTAAAGGATACACCTAGAAGATAATTTGGTTCCTCTTCCACAAGATCCAGAGCTCATATTGCTTCCACAAGCTCCAGAGGTCCTAGATATATACTTGCTTTGTTTGCTCCTAATGCTCCACCACTTTTCCTCCATAAAAAAGAAGTCTTTGCCTTAGCCATACATTATCCTCTGTTCTGTATGTTGATGATGTAATTGTATGTTGATGTTTTCTGTCACAATTGGCAATTTTGATACTTTGTTTAATACTTTTTTTATCTATTATGTTGATGTTTAGACATATGCTTGATTATTAAAGTATTTGGAATTTGTAGTAATATTTAACATATTTTTGTGTTGACTGCAAATGCACAACTGTAATGTATTTGCATGACTGAATTACAGTCGAACTTATGAGCACTTTTAGAAGTCAAACTGTAAATGCAAAAGGGATCATGAGTTTTGACTTTAAATTTCCATTTCATGAGCCTTTTTGCAAATGTAAACTGTAATGTATGGGCAAACCTATTTTGAGTTCCAGGCAAATGCATAAGGGGGTTTTTGTGTTTGTAGACTACAAACTATAATGTATAGGCATTTTCAGTTTGACTTTCTAAAGTATTTTGTCATCTATGATGTTGATCTATGATTTTGATGTTTAGACATATGCTTGTTTATTCAAGTATTTGGAATTTCTAGTAATATTTAACATATTTTAAGTTAACTGCAAATGCACAACTATAATGTATGGGTATGACTGAATTACAGTCAAAACTTATGAACCCTTTTTTTCCATTTGGCAAAACTCATGCTAACTTTTGCAAATGCAAACTGTTATGTATCAGCAAACATATTTTCAGAAGAGTTATGATGGGTTGTAAAAAAAGTCATTGAAGATACTAAAAAAGGGATGGAAACTTGGTTTAGTATATCATTACGTTCTTAAAATCATAGTTCATATGTTTTAAATTGATTAATTTAACTCTTTGACCCACAAATACTTAGAAATTAGAATATAAATGATATTTCTGTACTATTTTTTTGTCTTAACATTTATTAAAAACATTTAAACATGATGAACAAAACAATTTTGATTTCAAATATAGGAAATAACATCATAGCAGGATAGATTTTTATTACTAGTAAAAGAAAAACTAAACTATAACATTATTTGGTTATTATAATACCAAATCCAACACAAAGAACTAAAAAAGTTCCTAACATGACTAAAAACAACATTTGATACAATATCAGCTTCGACTTTGTTGCACCCAACTCTTCTTCCAATATTGACTTCTCCATAGCAAGATCATCATTCAATTTTTCATAATCCTTATATTTTTTGATGCCTTCTCTTTTTAAAACATACCATACAACAATTATTTGTAGTATTCACTTGGAATATCATCATTTAAAAAATCATAAACATTGCAAAAAGAGCATGATACAAATCGTTTTCCTGGATTCTTCATTTTTGTAGATGTTTTTATTTTCAATCAACTATTACATTTACAATAGAATTCAATAGTTCCACTAATTATTCTGGATTCTGATGAAGACCAAGATTGCATGATTTATTGAATATTTATTTATCAATATGCAAATTGTTAATTGATCGAAAATCTTAAAAAAATTAGGTATACTGTTCAAACGGTTATTGTCATAGTAAGTCTAAATGCTTTTGTCATATTAAGTCCAAACTGTTCTAAAAGCCCAAATAATATAAGCCCAAATAGAAAATCAAATAAACATTTTATTGATTTATTATTCATTTTAACAAAAGTTAATACTCCGCATTGAATAGTTATTTTATTCTTACAGAAAAAATGGATCTAAGAAAAGAAATCTAGGCATATAGTACAAATTGTACTACTAAATCTACCTCTGATGATTCTCGTAATATTATTCTTCGTCTCATTTTTTTTATTTTTTTCATAATTCGTAGTTTTTAATTTCGTCCGATTAATTCGTTTATGCAATTAAATATTTATATGTCTAAAATTATTTATATAATAATTCTAATTGTTTATATAATTAATTTTTGGTTTATTTAAATTTATTTATTTTATCGTTAAATTATAATTTATATTTTTTTAATAATATTTTTAGAAATTCATTTTAATCAATATATTTTGGTTATTATAATTTTTAGTTATTTAATGTATATAATTATAAACAACTTAAACAATTCTCCGGCAACAGCGCCAAAAACTGATAACAACTTAGACAATTCCCCGGCAACGGCGCCAAAAACTTGATGTGTGTTTTACAAGCTTTAAATTTATAATACTAGAAATACTAATTTTTACTAAAATCACAACACTCGGGAAAGTATACCCTTTCATGTATAGTATAGTTTAGGTAAGTCCTCGTCCCAAGAGAATTGTATCTTTCACAGTTTGTACTGAAGGTGCCAAGGCTAAAATGATTGTCACGGATCAAATTAACCAAA
Organism: Tanacetum coccineum; assembly: GCA_026074375.1. Lineage (NCBI taxonomy): Eukaryota > Viridiplantae > Streptophyta > Magnoliopsida > Asterales > Asteraceae > Tanacetum > Tanacetum coccineum. The sequence continues at coordinate 60,037 of BQNB010001814.1, read as the reverse complement.
ACGTGCATATATCAAATATTGTAAAGAAAGCGATTAAGAGATGATGAAAGCAAGGAATTAAGGTATGTTTGTTTAGGCGATGATCACTAAGACATAGAAGTGTTTAGGATAGTGTTTACAAGTTTAAAGAATAAAGATATCACGAGTTACAAATCCTTACGGCCTTTAAGTGTAACTAGTGATTATATCGATTAATAACAATAAATTCTTTCGACCTTTATAAGTTATTATAACCAATATGAATTGTGAAATGATAGAACACATATATAAAAGAACCCTTTCCACCTATATTCTTATATAAAATATGTTTTAGCAATTCAATAAATAAGTATTCAAACACATCATATCAAATATCACATTATGTCCCAAACAAACATTAAGCGGCTTCTCAATAATCAAGCAATTAACAAAACACATAACATTCATCATGAATTCATTAAAGATCATATTCAAAAGATAAACAAGATTTATACCAACTTCAAGAGAAAATGTTTGATGAATTCACAAGTTTTCCCAACGAAAACTATATTATATTCAAAGTAAACCCGGAAACTATGAATAATTCTGTCACAATAGCTTATAGCTTCGAATTACACTTCACTACTACTTCTTTGGATGGATTAAAACCTGGGAATATTGATGAACTACAAGCAAGTTCAACTAAATTCCCCAAGAACTTCTCCTAACTTTGATTCTACTTGTTGTGATGATTGTGTTACCAATGGTGGTTTGGATCAAAAGTTTGCCAGGCCTTTATCACCAAAAATCCCTATTCTAAGTTGTATACAAGAAATGGATTGATGTGTGTGAGAATATATGAAATGGGAGAGCCAAAGGAGCTTTTTATAGGCATTTTGAGGTCCGAACACCACCGCACTTATTTAAAAGTGCGCCGCACTTGGGCTTATGTCGGTTATACGCATTAATGTAGAAAAGTGCTCCGCACATTTGGGAAATGCGGCACACTTAGGGTACTTTCAGTTCTTGACCTTTTATTAAGTTGTAGATAATTGTTTCCCGGTCGCATGGCCGCCAGAATTACGTCAAACGGAATTCGTATGGTCAAATTATGGCCAAAATAGTGGACAGGTGTCGCGAGATCTTTAACTTGACTTTACTTCTTCGTTTAAGCTCCATTCTTCGTGTTTTCTTCCGTTTGCTTCCGTAACACGTCTCATGAACCTACAATGACAAATATATTCTATTCTATACCAAAAGTTCTTGTAATTAACCAATAAACGTATATAAAAGCACATATAACGCATATAGAAATATGTATAATTTGACCGTTATTAGTTATTTTATTATTTCACTTTTAATATTATTATAATACTTGCAGTTTATTTTGTTGCTTATCATTTGGCATTAGAGACATCTTTTCTTGCTGATGAAGGAACCTCCCTACCAGAGCTCCCATTGAACGCTGCTGCACTAACAGTTGCACTTCCTAACAAACCATCGAATATTGAACGATCAATTTCCATAATTCCTGGTTTTACCTTTTTCAAAGTGGAATCAGGAATCTTTTTAGTAGCTGACACGGTAACCACAGGCGTTGATTGTGAGATGTCAACATCAGGAGATACCTTCTCAATAACGACTTCTTTGACATCACCAGAACCATCGTCACCATGATTTCCATCGCCGCCGTGATTGAAAATTAATCTGGTCACACCCAGACTATCGAAGATGAACTTATCTCCTTTACCTCTACTTTCTGGTTCTATTTCAATGTGTTTACTATCACCTTTCGAAAAATTATCGTTGACATCTTTCACTGCACCTGAATTGCTATTAAACCCACCCAAGGAAGAGAATCTTTATACATGGATATCAGTCTATCACAGTACAGTTAGACATGTCTATGTCATTTTGGAGTTCATTACCATTGGCAAATTTTAGCCAAATATTTTAGTTACATACATAAGTGAAAAGTTCACTGATATACTTGTTAATTTATTCATATGTGAAGAGGGCTAAAAGTGTTGCAGTACTGGAGTTAATATACCCACCCAAGGAAGCGTTATCAGTTGTACCTTGTCGGTCTTGGTGAGTTTGAAGTTATTATATAGTTGTGCAAAAATGTATAATTTTTTTGAACATCTCAAAATTGTATGATTGAAGTACTTTGCATGAATGTTATTTTGTTCACTGATTAATTTGCTGTCCCATTGTCTCTTTTCTTTTGCAGTCCTGAACTCTACAATTCCAGGGTTCTCGAGCTCAATGATAGTGATGATCGTGGAATCAATGTGGTTCGAACTATAATTAAGAATTTTTGAGTAGTTGATGTTTGGTTCTGCTCAGCACGGGTGGTTATCATCTAATCTCCCTTACCTTTGAAGAATAATAGATTACAAAACATGAAAATTTGAAAAAAGAAACACACAATAGCCACCATTTTCAATTTTATTACTGTGTTTTAGTTTAATATGCTTATTTATTGCTTTCTCTTTCGTGATGTAAGGGTTATCCTTGACCACCTTTCAAAATTATCATCCTTGACGAGGCAGATTTAATGACTGAAGATGCACATGCATGCTTTTTATTTTTTTAGCACATGTATTTGCATGATTAACTGAACTCTTGATATAATCTTGCATTCTCTCCCACACATATCTTGTTGTATAGAACATCAATAACCAGCATTCCTTACATAACATTGATTCAATTGTAAAAAATTATAGCATCTAGATTATCAATGCAACATTATCTTAGTTTTATGAAATTTCAATATTGTTATATGCTACAACATCTAAGTGTTATTTCGAGTGCATCATGATGTTTGTTTACTACATCACTGTTATATGTTAGTGCAACACAATGTCATTTTCAGTGCATCACAATATGTTGTGTTACGCATTATAGTGATGTGTTATAAGTGCATCACAATGTCATTTCAATTGCATCACAAATGACTATTGGTTTTCACAAAATAATTTCAAGTGCATCACAAATGACTACATCAAAATTGGTTTCGAACAGCTTTTCTTTTCAGCAATTTAAAGGGTGGATAATGTGCAGAATTCATTACTTTATTTAGCTGTTTTAATGCATAATATTTTACGCAGAAATTTTGGTACTTATTGCATAATTTTTAAAGCTATTTGCAATAGACTTTATGGCTGTTTGATGTAGAATTGTGTGACTATTTCTAGCAGAATATAAGGTTGTTTAGTACTTACTTTAAGACTATTTTGTGCAGAAATTGTTGCTACTTATACTAGAATTTTAGAGCTTTTGGGGACAGATTTTATTAGTTCTCTGTTGAATTATAATTCAATAAGACTAGCTTTTTCTATATTTAGGTTTGAAACCCTTCAGTGATGGAACTAAGGTTATATCCAGAATTGAACAAGGGTCAAATTAGGTTAGAAATTTCTTCTTAGTATGCGGTCTAAGTTATTAGGAAATAAAACTTTTAAAAGAGTGTTTGGTTGCTAAAATTTTTGTGTGGAAAAAAAGGACTAATAGAAGGTAGTATGTTTGCTGATATTAGTTGTGAAGAATATCATGCATAACTTTGAGCATGTTTTTCTGTGAAGTACATATCTCATCTTTAAGCAATTTGGTCTTTGAAAATTTGTGTAAGAAAGTGACTTTAAGGGTGTTTGTTGTTTGAAATTTTTTTAATTTAACAGGAAAAAAAAATATTTTTAAAAGGGTTGTTTGGTTGCTGAAATGTTTCTGTAGAAAAACTGACTTTAAAAGGCTGTGTGTTTTGCTGAAATTGTGCAGAAAATGATTTTAAAAGGTTGTTTGGTGGCTGAAATTTTTGTGCAGAAAATTGACTTTAAAAGGCTGATTGGTTTGCTAAAATTTTGTGCAGAAAAATGCTTTTAAGGGCTGTTTCGTTGCTGAATTGTTTGTGCACAAAATTGAATTTAAAAGGTTGTTTGTTTTGCTGAAATTTTAGGCAGAAAAATGTTTTTAAAGGATTGTTTGGTTGCAGAATTGTTTGTGCATAAAAGTGACATTACAGGGCTGTTGGGTGGTGTTTTTTGTGTGTGTGCATACATGTGTTTTTAAAACATAGTTTGTTTGCTGAACTTATGTACAAACTCGTGTTCGGTTCAGACATAACTTTTTGTTATTTGTGGTTTGCTAGTTGAACTTAAATACATAATTCGTGCTTAGGAGTGTGTTTGTTGAATCTATTGTGTCGATTCTACTAAGCAATTTGTTTGCCATGAGCCAAAGCATCTAACGAGTAACTTTCCAAGAGAAGGGACATGTGGTGTTTTTTTGTGGATAGTGAGAAGAGAAGGGAATCCAAAACTCCAAGATACCCTTAAAAATTGGCATTGCCAGCATCACCAAGAAACCCAAGAAACAAGATCTGCTTAAAAGACATGGTTTAAGAGAATCTACCCGCAAATGAGCTTTCAATGAATATTTTGTTTTTATTATTTTCTGTTTTTTACAAATAAGTTCGGTTGTTGAGTTATTCTGTACATAAATATATTCTTTACGAAACATTGATTCAATTGTAAAAAAATGTATTGCATACAAATCATCAAAGCAAGATTATCTTAGTTTTATGAGATATCATATTGTATCTTTTGTGTCTATTTTGTTTACTGCATTATAGTTTTATTTTCAGTGCATCTCTAATAAATTATTATGCATCATAGTGTTATTCCCGATGCATCACTATGTTGTTTTATATATCCAATGTATCATAGTTATAATCTTATTGCATCACAATTCAAAACCCAGTGCATCACAGTGTTATTTGAGTGCATTAAAGTGTTTTTGTTACTGCATCACAATATTTGTTAGTACATCAAAATTAAGGCATCACACTTTTAATATTTTTGATTCAGTTTAATTTTACTGCATCAAATTATAAATTATACTGCATTAAATTGTATATTTTACTGCATCAAAGTGTAAATTTTACTACATTAAATTGTATATTTTACAACATTAAATTGTATATTTTATTGTATCACATTGTTAATTTACTGTATAACAGTGGAAATTTTTATTGCTTTAAATTGTGTATTTTATTACATCAAATTGTAAATTATACTGCATTAAATTGTATATTTTACTGCATCACAATGTAAATTTTATTGCATTAAATTGTATATTTTACTGGCATCACATTGTAAATTTTACTCTTTAAATTGTATATTTTACTGCATCACATTGTAAATTTTACTACATTAAAATGTATATTTTACTTCATCACAGTGTAAAATTTATTGCATTAAATTTATTTATTTTACTCGCATCACAATGTAAATTTTACTGCATTAAATTATACATTTTACTGCATCACATTGTAAATTTTACTGCATTAAATTATTTATTTTACTGCATCACAGTATAAATTTTACTGCATTAAACTATATATTTTACTAGCATCATATTGTAAATTTTATCGCATTAAATTATATATTTTACTGCATCAAATTGTAATTTTACTGCATCAAATTATACATTTTACTGCATCATATTGTAAATTTAATGCAGTAAAATAAACACTACGATGCAGTAAAATATACAATTTTAATGGCAGGTATAATTTACAAGGTAAATGTAGTAAATCTATATTATTTAATATAGTAAAATTTATGATGTGATGCAGTAAAATATACAATTTAATACAGTAAAATTTACACTATGATGAAGTAAAATATACAATTTAATGTAGTAGAATTTACAATTTGATGCAGTAAAATATACAAGTTAAATGCAGTAAAATTTACACTGTGATGCAGTAAAATCTACATAGGTTGATGTAGTAAATTATACAATTTAATGCAAGAGTAAAGTATAAGTTACAATGTGATGCAGTGAAATATAGAAGTTAATGTAGTAAAATTTACACTGTGATGCAGTAAAATATACAATTTAATGTAGTAAAATTTATAATTTGATGCGTAAAATTTACATAGTGAAATGCAGTAAAAAGATACAATTTAATGCAGTAAAATTTATAAGGTAATTGTAGTAAATTATAGGAAGTTAATGCAGTAAAATTACATTGTGATGCAGTAAAATATACAATTTAATATAGTAAAATTTACAATTTGATGGAGTAAAATTTATAATGTGATGCAGTAAAATATAGAAGTTAATGCAGTAAAATTTACACTGTGATGGAATAAAATATACAATTTAATGTAGTAAAATTTACAATTGTATTGAACTTAATTGAATGATCAAATACCCTCAGTACTTTGCTTATGAACACTTTTAGTCTCAAATATTTAATGAACATAAAGATGGCATTGGGAAATGAACATTTTGGATGCTACTGACATATAAATAGTGATGTGATAACATTATAACTATGATACAATACATATTTAAAAATGATGCACTAGATATAAAACTATGATGCATAAAAAACTGAACACCAAAGATACTGTATGATATTTCATAACACTGAGATAATGTTGAATTTGTGTTAAGTAGGTGTTCAATTGTGTAATATAAGGTTTGACTACGTAACATGTATGGTGTATTACTTGTCAAAAAGTGGGTTTTATGTATGTGTATGAATGATGCACTTGTTGTAAAACAATGATGTAGTAGTTGCATTGATAATCTGTAAATATTTATAAGTGAATTACATTTGAATCCATGCTAGTACTTGTGTTCTCCATTTAAATATTTGTATAATTCAATGTTACAAATCTACTACATTACAATGTATAAATCTACTACACCACAATATTATTTCTCTGACATTATGTTATTTCTATGCATTTTAAGCTAGAATATAACGTAAAATGAGAAGGAATGACCAAGTCTGAAAACTCAATTGTGGACGCTGCGTGCCAAGTTTTTTGCAAAGATAATACTTATAAGCTGTAATGACAAAGGGGCAAAGGTATTGAAAGAAGCACAAACATGTGTAAAGACTTCCAAAATTCTTAAAGATAATGTTGTCAAAGTGGATCAAGATTTGCATCAAAAGTTCATTGACAACGTATTGAAGTTAATTGAATGATAAACACTAAGTACTTTGCTTTTTAATGAACAAATATTAGTTTTCAAATATGTTGGATTTAAGTATTTTTTTTTTGGATGTTTAAAGTCTTCTAGTTATTGTAGTTAACTAAATGATAAATGTTTGATAAGTTCTTTTACTTTTACTTAATGTCTGTTGGAAACTAAGTACTTTTTCTTATAATCACCAGTCATTGTTTAGTACTTAAAAGTTAGTACATCCCAATTAAAAAGTTACTGCATCACAATGTATTTTGTTAGTGCATTATAGTTAAAAAAGTTAGTACATCTCAGTCAAAAAAGTTAAAAAAGTTACTGCATCACAATGTATTTTGTTAATGCATTACAGTTAAAAAAGTTAGTACATCTCACTTAAAAAAAAAGAAGTTAGTACATCTAAGTTAAAATTTAATTGTTTAAGTGAATTACACTTAAAAAGTTAGTGCATTTCAGTGAAAAAGTTACTGCATCACAATGTATTTTTATAGTGCATTGTAGTTACAGTTAAAAATTCTATTGCATCACATTGTACAAAAAACCTGATGCAATAAATTTAACACTATGGTGTAATAAAAAATATTCAACTCAAAAAAGATACTATAACTTAGATAGATATACATTGAAGCTGTGACATATAATTTTCTTTCTTTACAATCAAATCATTGTTTTATTTGTAATAAAATGACAAAAAAAGGTTGAAAGACTATTCATTTACGGCTTGTAGATTCTCTTAAACCACCTCTCTTTAGCATTAGCAGATATTGTTTCTTTGCTTTCTTTAATGCAGGAAATAATTGTGTACAAGTCCTCGAGTTGAGGCCTCCTTTATCTCCACATACCGAACAAGCCCTCTCTTTGATAGTTTCAGCTCTAAACTTAAACCTTGAAATACCTCCATATCCTTTAGTAGTACTCTGACCTGGATTGTTGTGGTAAACCACTTATCAGGGCTCTTTGATCAACGAGGCATCGAACTAATGACAACTTTCCCATTCATCTAGTACATTATCTCTATTGCATCAACCCTATAAAAAATGTGATTTAAAATACACAATATAAAAAACCTTTATAATAGTATTTCAAAGTATTATCTCTGGTATGTGCTTAATCACACATACCTTTTACCTTTAAAAAGCAGAAGCTTAACTACAACCAAAACACGGTTCTACAAAATGGCCCACCATATGTATGTTGTTTTGTAAATGTGTTGTGCATAAGAACGGATATCTCACAAAAAGACGAATAACCAAGCAATAAAGCAACATTACCTGTCACGGGATGGATAAGTGCGTGATGGCGAAGCCCACAATCAAATTCAAGTCACCTCGAAAGAAAAAAGCATTGAAAAATTGTAACTTTGAGGGGTCACAAAATACCAAAACCCTAAGTTTTATTATATATAACCACAGGGCTGTTATGCCATTTGAGTGACTTATTTATAAAAGAAAGGAAAGGGGAAAAAGAAGGGATATGAAAAGGATGAATGATTGGAGGGGCTTTGCTTTTCTTGTCACACAAACAAACTTTCCTTAACTCATCTTCAACCTCTTATGTCACAACCAACTTGGTAATAACTCTTTCTCCCGCCAATACCACCATAAAAACCAGGGCCCGCACCCTGGGTTTTTGGCTCCACATACTTCTCCTGCAAAATCACTAACATCCTACCAAATCATTTTATCCACCATACTTTTCACCCCCGCTTTATAAAGTCCATGTTGGCAATCCCGCTCCATTTCCAAAAGCATTGCGATGGATGAGATTGTCTCCAATGAAGCTCAAAAGAAATTCAAAGGTGGGATTTGTCTAGATTCTCCTCAAAAAACCACAACTAGCACACTTGTTTTATCTCTCCACAAGAGACAAGATGCAAAAAAGTCAATACCTTCGGGCTATATATAGAGCTTTTTGTAAGCTTTGAGGCATAAGTTAGTTGTCAGTTTTTAATTTAACTTAGTTTATTTTCAGGTTATTTACAGTTTTTACTTCCAGTTGTAACACTTTCAAGTTTATGCAAGTTTGAGTTTATAAAGTCACTTTATATTCCAAGTGTTAGTTTCTTAAGTGAGTTGGTTTTGTGTTCAAAAGCTCTCATTAAAGCTTGTTTACAAACTGTTTTAACTAAGTGAAACTTTAAAAAGTTAAGTAGTTAAGAGAATTATCACACCAATCACTCTCAAATATACCTCAGCTTTTGTTATGGATGATAAGCCAGTTATGGATGGCTTATGGACTCTCACTAGCTTGTTCTATCGCAAGCTAGAGCTTGTAGATTCATAGTTTGACCCTGTTTTAGACAAGGGTTTTGTAAGGTCTAATCTTCTTTTTCTTATTAATTCTTACTTCAGCAGAACTGGCTTGTTATAGGGGGGTTAACACTGCTAGGGCCAAATCAGCCTATTTAAGTCTTATTTTAATTAAAAAATTGCTTATAAGTGTCTTATTTTGTAATTAGATAATCTGTTTTTAAGTAAATTGAGAGAAAATGATTTTTTAAGGGGTATTTTTCAACTATCAAAGGTACAACTCCAAGTTAGTACTGCTAGTGTTCACTTTGAAAGCAATAACTTTATAAGCTAACAGAGTACTAACTCCAAGTTAGTACTGTAGTTCATTTTCTTGGATTTTCAAAGGTAGGTAGCAGTACTAACTAACACTAGCAGTACTAACTCCAAGTTAGTACTGTCAGTTAAAAACTGTTAAGTCTGGTAGGTCTTTTTTAGATTATACAGCTTTTATTTCGCTTGTTTTTAAGTTTCTTTAGCTTTTTTAGAGTAGAATATAGCCTATTTTAGTTTTTATTTTCAGTAGAAACTTATTTCGTCTTTTTCAAAATATTTACTAAGAGTTAATTAGTTCTTAGTTTTCTAGCTTATTTATCATTATAGTCCATTCTGGTTGTTATTTTATGCTTAAGTGCTTATTTTGGGTAGTTAACCTTTGTTTTAGGCTTATTGCTTATTTCCTGTTTAATTGTTTTATGTTAAGGCTAACAGTACTAACCTTAACTTAACAGTACTAACTTATAACTAGCAGCACTAACTCTAAGTTAGTACTGGTAGTTAATACTGTTAGTACTGTTGTTAGTACTGTTGTGTTTCTCTTATTTAATTTAGCTTAATTGCCTGCTTAATTTGCTTATTTAAATTTAGATTAGCTTATTTGTCTGTCTTAAGCTGATTAGAACTTATTTGTGCCTTAGTGTAAAAAGTTTAAAATAGTGTTTTGAGTTTGCTAGCCTTTAATTCAATTTCCTGTTATGTTCTTTTATTTAAATTTTATGTGCATTATACTTTCAGTTTAATTCACCAATCCATTTCCATGTTACATTTCAAAAACCAAATCATCAATCGTCTCTCGATTTTCCATTTTAGCCTCGTTGGGACATAACGACCCGGAGTATGCGTCTCTCCTATCTGCCCATGTAATACAACTCCATCCTGGCTTTCTTGATCTCGCCGTGTGATTTAGTCCCTTGGTGTATTATATGTCTTATATAGATAGGTTTTAAGGTGTGAGGCTCTGCGCCTAGTCAATTTTTGGCGCCTGTTGACGGGGAGGTTTGGAAAAAGAATATGCTAACGTATTGACATCTTGTGTTTGAATCTGTTGATTATTATTATAAAAATTAAAAAGTACAAAAATATATTATTTCATTTTTTTTCTTGTATAATTAACAATATAAAAAAAAAAAGAAAAACCATAAAAATCATAAAAACATTGTCCATAAAAAAGAAATAAAATAAACTCCAAATTTATCAATTGTTCCTAACGTGTGGAACAATACCAATTTCCCAACTCGAACAAAAGATTTAAAACTTGCCATTTGTGTCTCTTACGATATACGGCTCACCTTGAAACGTTGTTTGAACAAACTATAAAGTGGGTTTATTAGGAGGGTTGTTCCTAGGAAACTACGAACCGAAAGGAAGAAATAAGCGTCGCGCTTATTCTACTCCTCCGCTCACCTGTGCGTTTATCTTTTGGAGTTATCGTGGGGATGTGTAAGTAGATTATTTGGTTTTAAGTTGTCTTATCTCATTGTCCGGTTAAAATCAATTTTGTGATTAAATCATTGAAAAAGCCAAAAATAAACCTAGTGTAGCATTTTCTTTTTATATTTCTATTTGGTGCATGCGCACTCGTTCTCAGCCATAAAATAAAAAACGGGGGGGTGGAAACAGCAGACAACAAACTTCTGTTGAAATCATCCAATCTTGAGGAAACCTGATAATCCTCCCATAATTACGTGGCTTGATAATCGTACTTGGCGCAATGCTCGAAGCACCCACCGAGGGGGTTTACGAGGGATTGCGATCGTTATTCCGGAAATCACCGCGGAAAATAACTTTGAAAATCAAGCATGGTACTTCTGAAATCTTGTCCAAAACAAGCTATTTTTTGGAAATGATAAAGAAGAACCACATGCTAACATCCGGTTTTTCAAACAAGATCACTTCTACGTGCAGATTCTGAACGTTACCAAAATCTACGTCGGCCGGTTGTTAAACTTATGCATTTTCCCATTTTCTCCGAAGGGGCAGCCCGGATATGGCTGAAATAAGAACCCCCTCGTCGTTGAAACATGGGATGATCTTGTTACGGAAATTTATTAACAATATTCTTCCTCCCTCTTTAAACGACAATTTCAGAAATTGAAATCACGAGATTTTCAGCAAAAATTTGATGAGACGTTTTGTGTGGCTTTGGGATCGTTTCAATGATCTTTTAAGGGGATGCCCTCATCATGGGTTTTCAGAATTGCATCAACTCGATACATTCTATAATGCCCTAAACTCAATTGATCAAGATTCATTGAACTCTGCTGCTGGTGGTAACTTCTTAGACAAAATGCCTCGAGAATGTTTAAAAATCATCGAGAGCAAGTCTAAGGTATACGGCATATCAAGAAACAAAGGCTGCTATAGCTAAAATGGTATAGCTCTTCCACCCCCAGCAATCTCATCTGATGTTGCTGAAAACTCAAAGACATGGTTAGGGCATTGATTACTCGACAGAAAGTAACCAGACCCAGCTTCTGCCACGTAAAAAGCAGTTGACAAAGTTGTGTAAACTTGTGGGTTTGTGGTCAATTTTTATCAAAACTGATCTAGCCACTAATAACAACATTTACCATGACAATATCCAAGAGTATGTGTCCCAAGCCGCTGCGGCCAATTTCAACCAAGCTAATTCTGGTTATCGACCTTCGATGGTCTCAAATCAAATTCGACCTCCTGGTTTTCCTCCCATTCAGAATCCTCATGCAAATAGTCAAAACAATTTCAATCGAGGAAATAACTTCAATCAAAACAGAGGAAACAATTTCAACCAAGGTCAGATTTATGACCTCCGGGTTCAATAAACCAGTAGGTCTCAAGGGTCCTTGCTCCTCAGGACTCACCGGTGTGTCTTAAAAAAAAGATTTTGATAAGATATGTGTCACAGCCAATGTTCAATGTCTTTATCAGTGTTAGAGGAACATGACAAAACCAAGGTCAAAATCCTGCAATCCCAAATGGCCAAATTTGACTGAATGCTTCAAAATTTGTTACCAATAATACAAGTTCTAACTTTCGGTTCTAGGGGACTCTTCCCTTGGTAACATGTTTACCAACCCAAAGGAAGGGAAGATTTAAAAGGTATCACTACCCGAAGTGGGGTTTGTTACCAACAAAGGACGAAAGAGTTAATCATGGACGACGAAGGTGACAAAGGACACGATGCCTCCTGCTAATAACGGAAAAGCACCGAAAGACGTCCACCTCCTTGGTGTGTTCAAATTTCATCTCGTAATCCAAACTCCTAAATAAAATAAACAAGTAAGATAAACAAAAATAAAAGCCCAATGTTTCTCCTGTTGATACTCAAATTCCTAAGCATCAATTCATTTCATCAAGAAGAAAATGATGAATGCGGCAAGGAAAAAGCTATACGAACAATTGAGGAAAATTCTAATTGAATCTTCAAATATATGAATTTCGAAATTAGCTTTTGGATGCTTTGATTATTATGCCTAAAATTAGCCTCAACTTTAAATCCTTAATCGGAGAAATCAAAGAGGGAAATTGAGTGAATGGGACAACAAAATGAACGAAACTTGCTCGACGGTCATCCTTAACAAGTTGCCTAGAAAACTTGGAGACCCCGGCAGATTCCTTATCCCATGTGAATTTTCTGGCATTAACACATGCAATGCCTTGGCCGATCTCGGTGCAAGCATCAATCTTATGCCGTATTCCGTGTGGAAGGATCTCTCTCTTTCCGAGCTTACCCCAACATGCATGACGCTAGAGCTAGCGGACCGTTCAATCACTACACCAATCGGTATCGCCAAAGACGTCCGTGTGTTGGTGGGAAAGTTCCAATTTCCAGCCGATTTTGTGGTTGTTGAATTTGAGCCAGACCCCCGAGTACCTCTAATTCTCGGGAGGTGTTTTCTGAAAACTAGTCGTGCATTAATCGATGTGTACGAGGGTGAAATTACCCTTCGTGTTGGCAAAGAGGCCATAACTTTCAACCTAGATCAAACTTCGAGGTACACGGCAAATTTCAATCATATGACGGCAAACCGGATTGACGTCATTGATATGGCTAGTGAAGAATACTCGCAAGAGGTCTTAGGTTTTTCTGATTCGGTAGCATACGGAAATCCTTCTCCGTGCTTTGATCCTATTGTTGCTAATTCATCTCCGACCTTAACTCCATTCAATTACTAAGTGCTTATTAAGGTTAAGTGAACTTCTGTTTTAGCTTGTTTGCTTATTTATTATTTCTTTGAGTCTTGTTAGCCTAGCAGTACTAACCTTAAGCTAACAGTACTAACTTTAGCCTAGCAGTACTAACTCCAAGTTAGTACTGGTAGTTAAAACTGTTAGTACTGTTGTTAGTACTGTTGTGTTTATCTTGTTTAATTTAGCTTAATTGCTTTTTGTATTTGCTTATTTAGAGTTAGGTTAGCTCATTTGATTTTTCTTAAGTTTATTTGAGCTTATTTGTGCCTTAGTGTAAAAGTTTTAAGTGTTTTTGCCATTCCTAGTTTTGATTCTTGTTCCAGCTTATTCTCTTTGCTATTTTTATGTGCTTTTGCTTATTTTTATCAGTTTTAGTGCCCAATCATTCCCTGTGACATTCAAACACAAATCATCAATCGTCTCTCGATTTTCCATTCTAGCCTCGTTGGGACATAACGACCCGGGAACACTCTATACTGCTTCCGGTTATATTGCTCTCGCGTGATTTCGTCCCTTGGTGTATTTATATCATATATAGATAGGTTTTAAGGGGTGAGTTTGCGCGAGTCAAATTTTGGCGCCGCTGCCGGGGAGGTTGAAAGCGAATTTCGTTACACTTAACCATTGTGTTTACATCTGTGAATATTTTCTTTATAAAAACATAAAAAGTACAAAAAAATAAAATATTTTTCAGTTTCTTTTATTAGTATAATTATCATCTAAAAAAAAAATATAAAAAAAATATATATATATATATATAAAAACATTGTCCATAAAAAGAAATAAAATTCACAAATTGGTAAAAATACCAAAATATAATATTCTCAATTGAGGTATTATCATAATAATTTCCGGTGAACTTCCCGAACAAAAGATTTAAAACTTGTCTTTTGTGTCTCTTGCGAGGTACGGCTCACCTTTGAAAGTTAGACAAAGGAGGGTTGTTCCAACGAACTACGACCCGAAAGGAGAAATAAGCTTCGCGCTATCCCTCTCCTCCGCTCCTTTGTGAGTTTTTCTTTCGAAGAGCTACCGTGAAGCTTGCTGATTATCAGGTTTTAAGTTGTCTTATCTCGTTTTGTCCATTTGTAAAATATGTTGTTTAAAAAGTTCGAAAATCCAAAAATAATCTCCTTTGATCTTTTTCATTTGATTCTAAATTTCTCGACCCTCTAATTTAATTCTTCTTTCTCTTATCTTATTCGTTTAAGTCTCATGACGTCATATCTACCATATGAGTGTGCCGGATGCGGTCAACCGTCGAATGGCTACTATTGTTATTCGTGTACGTGCCAACAATGCGGTTGTAATCTTATCAATGGAATTTGTCAAGTTTGTATCGATTTTTCGACTCCGAATTCTTTCGACGATTCCCAAAATTTTCCCAACCATCCCGCACACTATGAACCAATATGGTGTGATATTTGCGGGAACGATGCTCGTTATGGTCATTATTGTACTCCTCAAGTTCCAAATCTGGAACCATGCTACGATCAATACTATGGTGAGTTCCCGCAAACTTTACCGAGTCTTCCACAACAATATCCTTGTTGTGAAGATTGTGGAGGTCCCCATGCGACTTTTGAATGTCCACGTGAATCATAAATTTCACTGATTCAAATTCTTTCGGTTTTGACCAAATTCAACCCCCACAATTTCCCGTCATTCATCAAGCTCCTCAAAAATTGAGCACGGAAGCTTTGCATGCCCGAGAAGACCTAATCAATTCGATAGAAAACTTTCTAAAAAGGTTTAATCGTATTTCTTTTCGGGACAACCCAAAAGTTTTAATGCAAGCTTGGGATAAACTTTTTGAAATTAAACATGCTCAACCCGAGGACACACAAGATTTGCTCATCAAACTTGTTGAAGATGTGCGAAGTATAAGCGAGGAGTTTGCCGAATTTATTAACATTCCAACTGGGAATTTGTCTCCCTCGTCTTATGATGATGACGATGACGAAGAAAGTTCAATTCCTTTGAAAGATATCATTATGTCCGAACTTCCTCCGTGTGTTGCAATCACACCCGCGTTATATACCGATGAGCCCGTTGACTCTCTCATAATAGAGGATGAGCATCTCGACACTATTCCGGAAACGGAATCGGACGAATTCATAAAGTCTAGTGTTGAGAACCTCGTCCATGACCCATTGAGTCGAAGGGTGAATGGGCGTGTGATGTGCCCGCTTGTAATGTTCAAACACAACTATTTTTTCGACGTTTTCCAATCCTCTCTTCGACGATTCTTCCTCTAGCGATGACGAGTCAAGTTATGAGGAGGATGTTCACGAAATGAGTTTTAAAACTTATTCGAACCCTCTTTTTGATCTTGACAAAGAAATCATTTCTATTGAGCTCAATCCGATTCATAATGAAGACCTCGATTCTACGCCGAAAGATGTTCGTTTTGATGCCGAGTCTTATCTTCTCGAATCATTAGTCAATCGTGATACTTGATGTTTCCCTCCCAAGATGGTCATTCTTTTCGATGAGTTCGCCGATGAACTCACTGTTCTCAAATTAATTCACCGGGAATTGATTTTATCAACCTTGATCCGGAGGGTGGATATTTGTTTCTGAGGACTTTGCTTTACGCTAAAAAAACTCTTTCCCCGACACGGAAGCCTTTCAAGATAATTCTGATACGATTCACGCTTCTTTTCCACAATTCTATCCCGTTGGGATAGTGTCTCTTATAGGAAGAGATCGATATATTTTTCGGTCCGGAAGACTCGATACCACCGGGTATTGAGAGTGATGATTTCGACTCCGAAGATGACGATAATTCTGCTTTCCCTTCCGAGTTCGAATCTTTTCATGTTGATTATCCCAACCCGGGAGATTCAACCATTATTGTGGTGGAAGACATCCCTATGGATGTGCCTAATCTTTTTCTCACCCATCCCGCCCTTCACTTGGATTTTGGCTTCATTCCTTCTCATAATAATCTCGGATCCAATCTTGATGATTCTTCTCCTTCCGGAGATAGAAACAAGACTTACGATCCCGGGATATGCATTGAAGTCGAATCCATGAAATCTCTTGCTGCTCATTCTTCCGTGATTGATACTTCACTTCCATTTTCATCCGAAAATGAAGTCAAAGTTTTCAATCACGATGATCTTTCTACCGAGGAAAAATCTCCTCAGTCTTCATCACATTGTGACTCGAAAGCTTTCCAACTTTCTTCTGATAGCCCAATGTTGATTCTTGGAGCCAACACTCCTCATTTGAGTGTTCGTCAAGTCCACTTTTATCCTCCTTGACAAAGCTCAAGTATGGGGGATAAGGTCAAGCTCAGCGACCAGAAAAACAAGCGCTTCGTGGGAGGCACCCCATGCTTATCCGTAGTTGTGATATAAATAAGTGTTGTTATTTTGTGAGATAACTTGTCTTTTCTATCACCCGTGTTCGTGTTGTTGTTGTTTATTGTCCAGGATTGCCCGGATTGTGAAGGCTCTCGTGTTCTCAGTTTTGTCTATTCGATCATTCGAGTTTCACATCCTCAGCTTCATTTTGGGAATCCGATATCCTAATCTTATCGACTAACGTTTTATCTTTTGGCATACCTCATAAATGGCCTTAGGATTAATGTAATACCCTTCAAAACATCGAGGACGATGTTTAGTTCTAGTTTGGGGGGGTATCTTCGATTTGATTGTTGCCTGCAGCATTGTTACCACGTAAACCCGTTTTTACCACCAAAATACCAAAAAAAAATGAAAAAATTGAAAATTTTTCAAAAATATAATAAGTGTTTTGTCGCAGTTTTGCTTTTCTTTTGGGTAGAATAAGAATAATTTTTGACTCGATCGGGCGTGTTGAGCCCTAGCTAGTTCCTTAAATTGTAGGCTAAGCTTTCACGAATTCTATTGCTTAGAATTTTAATAAGGTGAAGAACAAGAAATGATAGAGTTAAATATAAGTTTATGTGTTAAGCAAGATTCGTCTCAAAACTTATATGAATAACTTGTGGCTTTTTCTCCCATTAGCTTTTAATCCACCTAATCATACGTGCTCTTTTCAATTCAACTAAGTCAATCGATGTTTTCAGAAAAAGCTTCAAATTTGTAACTTGATTCTTTAAAAGCAAGGTTTTGAAAGATAAAATGCCAAAGAAGCATGAATGAAGTATGAATGCAAAAATGCACGAATATTGTAATTATGCCAATGAAGCATACATTTGATCATGTGGAGCTAGTAAAAGATGTGTCGTGATATCCCACTCCGCTAGCAACGAGGTGGGGGTTCAAACTAAGACGTCTTTACTTCTAGGGATTTGGTGTGTCGTGATATCTCACTTGGAAGAAAGGTCTAGGTGAGGGTTCAAACTAAGACACCAATCCTTAGCCATATTAGGAAGAAGGTGTTGATGTGATTTCCCACTACGCTAGCAACGGGGTGGGTTTTCAAACTAAGAACATCGGTCGTTGGTTGTGATATCCTACTCCGTTAACCACGAGGTAGGGGTTCAAACTAAGCAACGCATTCCTAAGCTTTAAAGAACTTATGATTATGATGTTGAAAATGTTGCAAAAAGTTCTAAAGTTTAAATCTCGAAATCAAGTTACAAGGTCTTAATAAGTTGTTGCTTTGAGTCATGATTCATTTTGAATTATGACTATGAAAATAAGTTGACCTATGGTTAAATTAAAATGAGTACACACATTCAATCGTATATCCATGTTGGGAGTTGAAAATTCACAAGTCATAAGTATGAGGGCTTAACATCTAAACTTATATCGACAATGATCTTGTTTAATTGCTTAGCTTGGAACTTGTGAAAAATCGAGGACGATGAATTTATCCGTCAGGACATCCGTAGATCACTTAGGGCGCGTCATTCTATGATCCCAGTATTAATAAATAAAGGAAGTCAAATTGTTTAAAAATGAGAAATTCAAAAAATATTAGATGTAGTTAGTGTAAAATTCAGTAAATGTGAAAACGGGGCTTACAATGTTTACTTATACACATTGCGTGAGGACACGCAACACCCTTAGTTTGGGGGATTTGAGTCAAGTGCTTAAATTACAAATATCTTTTACCTTTAAAACAAGCTAAATAACCAAAAATGGCTCAAAATGCAAATAAATGCTTGTTTTGCTAATGTGTTGTGCAGGAATGGATATCTCACAAAAGGAGAAAACAATCAAAATGGAGTGACAAAAAGGGACGGGGATGAAAGGGTGTGAAGACGAAAGCCATTCAAAGTCAGTTCAACCGAGAAGAAAAAGCAAAGAAAAATATAACTTGAGGGGTCAAAAATGCCAAACCCCTAAGTTATATTATTTAAGGAAACAAAGGCAGGGGCTGATTATGCCAATTGGGAAACTTCATTTATAAAGAAAAGAAAGGGGAAAAAGAGATGAAAAGAAGCATATGTGGAGGGGCTTTTTCTTGTACACAAACCAAACATTCCCTTAAATCATCTTCAACCTCTCTCTGTCACAACCCAACTTGTATAAAACTTTTCTCCCGCCAATACCAAAACCAGCCCGCATCCTGTTTTGCTCCCATACTTCTCCTACAAAATCACTCAACATCCTACCAAATCATTTCATCCACCCTACTTTTTCCCCCAGCTTTATAAAGTCCATGTTGGCAATCCCTCTTCATTCCCAAAGCATTTCGATGGCTGAGATTGTCTCCAAAGAAGCTCAAAAGAAATCAAAGGCTGGGATTTGCTCAAGATTCACCTCACACAAGTAGCACACTTGGTTTTATCTCTACAAAGAAGTCCAAGCTGCAAGTCCAAGACTTCAGCTATAAATAGAGCTTTTTGTAAGCCTTTGAGGCATCTAGTTAGTAATCTAGTTTTTAGTTTTTAGTAACTAATTAATTTTTAATCTTAAGTTTAAATTTCAAAGTCATTTACAGCTTTTTACTTTCAGCTTTGTAACATTTTCAAGATTAATGCAAGTTTGAGTTTTTAAAGTCACTTTATAATCCCAAGTGTTAAGTTTCTTAATTGAGTTGTTTCGTGTTCAAAAGCTCTCAATACAGCTTGTTTAGAAACTGTTTTAACTAAGTAAACTTAAAAGGTTAAGTAGTTAAGAAATTATCACACCAATCACTCTCAAATATACCTCAGCTTATGTTATGGATGATAAGCCAGTTCTGGATGGGCTTATGGACTCTCACTAGCTTGTTTTATACAAGCTAGAGCTTGTAGATTCATTGTTTGACCCTGTTTAGAGCAAGGGTTTTGTAAGTCTATCTCTCTTTTTCTTATTATTCTTACTTTCAGTAGAACTGCTTGTTATAAGTTAACACTGCTAGGCCAAATCAGCCTATTTAAGTGCTTATTCTTAATTAAAATTGCTTATAAGTGTCTTATTTTGTTGATAGATAATCTGTTTTTAATTAACTTGAGAGAAAAATGATTTTGAAGGGGTATTTTCAACTAACAGTACTAACCTTAAGTTAGTTCTGCTAGTTAACTTTTGGAACAGCATTAACTTAACACTACCAGTACTAACTCCAAGTTAGTACTGCTAGTTCATTTTCTTGGATTTCAAAGTAGAATACCTAACTAACCACTAGCAGTATAAACTCCAAGTTTGTACTGTCAGTTAATAAACTGTTAGTACTGACATGGTCATTTTAGCTTATCAGCTTATTATTTCGCTTGGTTTAAGATTTCTTTAGGGCTTTTTAGAAATCAGATTAGCTTATTTTAGGCTCTGTTTTCAGTAGAACTTATTTGTCTTTCAAAATAACTTAAGAGGTCTAATTTGTTTTTAGTTTCTAGCTTATTTATCATTATAGTTTATATTCTGGGTTGTTTATTCTTAAGAATAAGTGCGATTTTGGGTAGTTAACCTTCTGTTTAGCTTGTTGCTTCATTTATTTAATTCTTTAAGTCTTGTTAGCCTAGCAGTACTAACCTTAAGTTAACAGTACTAACTTTAGCCTAGCAGTACTATACTCCAAGTTAGTACTGGTAGTAAAACTGTTAGTACAGTTGTTAGTACTGTGTGTTTATCTTCGTAAATTTAGTTTTAATGTTTTTTTTTGTATTTGATTATTAGAGTTAGTTATATACTACCCCATACTAAAATCAAACATTGTCCTCAATGTTTCCTAGCCTAAGACTTAAAAACCCCATACTAGAACTCAAAAAGGTCGAATGCATAACTCAAACATGAAGAAAGTATCACAAAAATCTTAAGCCGTTTATCAAGTGTGCTAAAAGATAAATGTTAGTCGATAATAATCTTTAGGATATCGGATTTCCCCAAACTAATGGCAAGCAAAGGCTAGGAAGCTCGAGTGGACCGGGACAAAACACCGAACACGAGAGTCTTCAGAAGATTTGGGTGAATCCTGCAAATAATCACAAACAACAAACAACAAACACAAAGAACGGAAGAGTACAAGCCTCCTCACAACACATTAGAAAATAGAAAATGGATAAGCATGGGGTGCCTCCCACGAAGCGCTTTGTTTTTGGTAACCGAGTCACATAGCTTGACTCGATCCCTGAATTCATTCGTCCTTAGGGAGAGTAAATGGAAGAGAAAATCTCAATCGGGCTTTCATTAATGTTTGGATAAACATTTAAGCACATGAAAGTTCCATCCCGATGAGATGCCACCGGCTCTAAGTGGAGATGCCGGGGTCAAAAATGGTGTCCTCATTTTTGGTGGAGGAAAGTAAGGGAGAAACCTCAGGGTAGGTGAGAAACGGGAGAAAAGTCCAAGTGACAAATATGAAGGAATTGTCAACTTCAACATTAATCTCATTTCCTCCTGGGTCAAAACATTCATCTTCATTAAGCTCATCAAAATTGTTTATCACGGGTGCATCGGTCTCAATAATTAAGCTAATCTTAACATCTGGTGGTTCTGGAGGAGGACGAGGAAATGACGGATCAAAATGAAATGATTCAAACTCGGGAAGTTCCAAAAGAGGGTTATTTGAATTATCAGAAATAACAATGAATATCCCCTTCCGAGTCATAATCGTCATCCTCAATGCCCGGTGGCATCGAGTCATCGAAAGCAAGAAATAAATCGATCTCCTCCATAAGAGAGTCACAATCCACAACGAGGATAGGAGATGGAGAGAGAGACTCAAAAATTGTATCAGCAATTTCCAAATTAAGTTCTTTCGGCGGACGTGGAGATGATTTATCATACAACAAATTCTCAACAAGACGGATTTCTTCCTCTAGATCAAAGTCGGCTTTCTTAATTCCCGGTGAAACTCGTAAATGAAGAAGATAAGTGAGAGCTTACTGACTGCAAACCCTCCCTAATCGGGCTCAACCTCAAAAAGAAACGAATCATACTCGGGAAGAGAGTTATTAGCATGAGTAGTGGTACTGCCACTTCTCGTTTCTTCCGTATGATCGCTAAAAGTCTCGAATTCAGGTAAAGAGTTATCTGAATGAGAAAGAAAAGTATCAGACTCCTCAAAGAATGAACCACTATCCGTGACAGAGATAGGGACTGAGGAGGAAGACTTGAACACATGATCATGAGTAGGGTTGTTTTTCAAAGATTTGATATTAACAATAAGTCGATGGACATTTAATAATTTCTCACGAAGAATAACGTTTTGGATTTGAAAAATATCTTCTAAGTCAAACTCTTTCTCTTCTTGATCTTCATTCTCCTCCTCTAAACTATCGTACTCCAAATTGAGAGGTGATGCTTCAACGTACTCG
Source organism: Tanacetum coccineum (assembly GCA_026074375.1). NCBI lineage: Eukaryota > Viridiplantae > Streptophyta > Magnoliopsida > Asterales > Asteraceae > Tanacetum > Tanacetum coccineum. The sequence goes on along the minus strand of BQNB010001814.1, from coordinate 37,660 downwards.
ATGTTCTCATAAGAATCGTCATCACTTAAAGTATCATCATCATAACAATCATCTTCCTCTTCATCAAATTCGTCTTCATTCATTCTTGGTAGAATAGGAGCGAGTTCACCGGCGAACTCCTCGGAAAGAAAATTGATCTTAGGAGACGTGATCAGAATATCTTGACTAAGCAAAGATTCAGCATCAGAATGATCATTATCACAAATATCGTCGGAAACACCCTTGGATCCACTTGGGATTAGGACGAGGTCCTCAACACTAGACTTATCCTTTTCAGGAATAGTGCTAAGTTCCTCTTCCCCCATGATTAGAGGGTCTTCGGGCTCCTCGGATGGTTCATCGGGAGTGATCGCTTTAGGCCTTCTCCATATAACAGTATACTCATCATCGTCATCATCGAAGTAGAAAAGCGGACGATTCCAGCTTGGACAATTAATATATTCTGAAAACTCTTCACTGATATTTCGCACATCCTCAAAGAGTTTGCTCAACAATTCTTGAATATCCTCTTGTTGATATTGCTTGTCCATCAAAGCATCTTTAATTTTTCCAAAACTTTCCCAAGCTATCAATATAACCTTTGGTGTTACTCCAAAAGGTATACAACTAAACTTCCTTAAGAAGGTGTAAACGTCCTTCAAAAAGTTATCTCTACCTTTTTCATCATCAATCATAGAAACATCCCAATATGGAGTACAACTTTAAGTTGCCGTCTCCTTCTTTTCTTGTTGGCTTCCTTTAAGAATTTGCAAATCATCCATAAGTTTAAGAAGCAATTCTTGCATAACTCTAGGTTGATTATGCTCTTCTCTCATAGCTTGCTTAATCTTAAGAAATCTCTCCTCAACAAGCAATAGAGCCATGCACTTTTCATTAGGAGGTATATGATCATACTCCTTTAAAAAGGCTTGTATAGCTTCCATTAAGTCTTCTCGAGCTTGCAAAATTTCTTTATTTGTCTCTTGAGGAGGATAATTGATGGGAAACTGCGGGGGTTGATATTGGTCAAAAACGAAAGAATTAGGATCATAGCAAGAATTTTGCTCATAATAATCTTCATTCATTGGTTGACATTGAAAAGTTTCATGAGGGCCCCCGTAATCTTCACAACAAAGATATTGTTGTTGAAATTCATGAAAATCTTGCTGGAAATTAAAGTCTTGATTGTAACACGGTTCCGGATAGATAAACGGAACTTGATGTGTACAATAGTGACCATAACAAGCATCGTTCCGGCAAAATCCACAAGAATACATAGGAGGTTGTAGAGGTGGGTTGAAAACGTTAGGAGAATCATCAACAGAATTAGGTTTGGAATCATAAGTGAATGAATTCTCATCTCCAGAATTGCATGTCGGATGAACACTTGGCAAAGTCTGTGGGACCTCATCAATGTTTTGATTGCATTGCTCTGGATTAGAGATAATCGGAGCTTTTGGTGGAAAATTATAACCAATATGAGCACCTTTCCCACAATACTTACAAGTGCATTGTTGACAAAAGATTCCATCTAACGAATCACCACACTCGTAACAACAATTGTGGTTACTTTGTGGAGGACTTTGCGAAGAATTTACACCGGGGTCTTGATTGAAGATGAATGGCTCTTGAGGTGCACTAACAACGTTAGTGTTGTGATTGGATGACTCAGAAGTGTTTCCATCATGAATTGTATACCAACCTTCATTCAAACACTTTCGCACAAAAGCACAAGATCGACAATATAGACCATTAACCGGGTCTCCACAAGTTGTACAATTCTGAGGAGGTTTAGGAACAAGAATCTTGTCTTCAAGACCTCCTTTTGAACAACAAAAGTCTGCAGTGTACAAAGCTCCACAAGACATGCATTCTTTAATCGAGAAGAGGGGGTTCAAACGATGATCGAGTGATGCCATAAGAATTAAACAATTTAGAGGGTTAAGAAAAGAATTAAATGGATAAGAAGAAAAAGAAGATTATTTTTGGTTTTTAATCTATTTTTAACGGACAATGAGATAGACAACTTGAACCAAATAATCAAACTTACTTCACGGTAGCTCTTAAAAATTTTACTTTTTAAGGTGAGCCGTATTTCGTAAATGACACAAATGGTAAGTTTTTAAATCTTTTATTCGAGTTGGGAACTTATTATGGATAATACCTCAATTGAAGGTATTATTTGTTGGTGTTCTTTTACCAACTTTGTTTATTTTATTTTTTTATATTTTTATATGATAATTATACTAAAAGAAAAGAAAAATATTTTTTACTTTTTATATTTTATAATTTTATAATTTTTTTATTTTTTAATAAAAACAAAACTTTCAAAAATGAAAGGGTCTTCAAATCATGATCAACAAACTTCCAACGAGAGAATCTTAATCACAAATCCCCGGCGACGGCGCCAAAAATTGATTCGTCAGAATCTATATATACGTAATAATAACATATATAATATGATGAAAAATTACCAATTTACCCTTGAGGACAAAGGTAAAAAGGAAAATCTTCACAAATATATATAGTATAATACGTATATTAGCCGGAAAGTATGATTCCCGGGTCGTTATCCCCCAACGATTCGTGAAATTGAAACCACGTTTGATGTTCGGACAATGATTTGAATTGGAAACAACGGTTGGTTTGATTATTTACTTTTAAAAATTAAAATAAACAAATTATAACAATTAAGCACGAGGATAAATAACGGGAAACCAAATTTTAACTAAAAACGCAAAAAGGGACCCCTAAACGGAGGTCAAAAACCCTAAATTGCTAAAATCAAACCTAACTTAAATTTTTCTTTTTAAATGGACTCTATTTGACTAAAAAGTAAGTTTAAAGAAAACTAGAATAAAAATGGAATTGAAATGAGCGTTAAAACACGAAAAACGAGAACGGGAACGAATCCCGTTCTTTAAAAATCGAATTTATGCAAATTAGACCCTACGAAAACAAAACTAATTTTCCTATGAACTTTATGATAAAAGAAAATTTTCTAAAAAAGATTTTTTTTAATTTTTTTTTCTATTTTTATGATTTTTTAAAGTTTTTAATGAAAATAAATGTTTAAAAATTCTAGAAAAATTATAGAAAATAGTTTATACTACTTAAAACCTAGGAAAAATAAGCTTGAGATCACAGCTTATTGAATAAGCTACGAAATAAGCTAGAAAATTGATGAAAAGGTGACTGAAACTACTTAACTATATTTGTGGCTTTTTCAATATTTTTAAGACTAAAAGCTACTTTAAGTTGAACTAATTAAACAATAAGCTAAAAACAATGAGTAATTAGCTATTTCTAAAACAAACATTAACCTAATAAGCTGAATTAGAAAGAAGAAAGAAAAAATATGAAGGGAACTATGCTTAAATAAGCTCAGCAGTACTAACTTAACAGTTAGTACTGCTAGCTTTGAGCTTAACTTTTAATAAGCTAATAGATCCTTATGGACTATTAGCTGATACAATATTAATCTACACCTAACTAACTATCTAAATCAACTTTTATAAACTATTTTGAAACTCAAGAGCTTAATGAAAGAGGCTTGTGAAAATGGACAGTTTAGACAACTTATAATGTCTTTGAAATTTTAAAAGAAAAGTAAAACAGCTAATTTTGAAAACTAAAAAAGATAAAAAATTAATCTAAATTAAAAAAAAAACTAAATCTAATCTAATGATATATGACCTATAAGCTATCTATAATCTAAAAAATCAAAAAGTTAAATTCTCTACTAAAACTTAAGCCTAAAAATGATAGTTTGTTGTTTTCTTAACCTGATGCAATTGACAAGCATAAGAACCAAAACTCAAAACCTATTGATTCAGAACAATTGACATAATTTTAACAAGCTAAAAATTCAAATCTAAGGCAAGAGAAACAATGAATAATGCTAGAAAAGATCTGAGCTAATTATGCAAATGAATTTTGACAGATTTGAACTATTATGAGTCTAACTTATGCAAACTCAACTAACACTAATCTAACTTATAAAAGTAGCTTAAACAAACCTAATTTTGAGTTTTAAATCAAACATAAACGACCACAAGGCCACTAGCAGTACTAACTTGTAGTTAGTACTGCTATGCCAAACACCCCTTTAAAATCATTAAACCCATTTTTAGCTTATCTAAAAGAAATTTAATGATCCAATCATGAATACCAGATTCATATAAGCTTCTAACAACCATATTGAGCTAATTTAAACAAATAATAAGCAAGACTCACAAGCTAAAAGCTAAATTTTTATTTTTTTATTTTTAGTGATTGTAAAGACAAATTATGAAAAGCTAAAATCTATACTACTAAATCCTAAAACAAATTATAAAACAAATTCAATATGCTAAATAAGACAAGTTTAAGCACCAAATAGCAACCAATTAAGCAAAATAAGCTAGATTACACTAAGAAATTTAAAGACAAAAATAATAAAAGAGGACTTACAAACTGCCTTAGCTAAACAAAGGCTAAATAAGGCTGAATGAGCTATCTACAGCTCTAGCTTGTCTAGAAAACAAACTAGTACAAGTCCCATAAGCTCTTCCAAAGTAAGCTTATCATCCAATTGTCCATTAAGCAAGGGTATATTAACTGATTTTAAGGTTTTAATAGATTAGATGACTGATTTAGCTCAAATCTAAGCTTTGAGACTTAGATGAGCTTGTATGAGCTTATTAAAAGCTTATGAAACAGTACCAAAAGCATTTGAGATATTTAAAAACTTATAAGTGAAAACAATTTATGAAAACTAAACTGAGGATTTTATTAATACTTAAAAACAGATTACAATACTAGATAAAAGGAAATTACAAGAGCTTTTGAAAAAAAACATTACATTTAAACTAAAAATACAAAAGAGCTTTTTAACTAAAAGTTACAGAAAAAAATGATATGTGTGTGACTGAGGAGGGCTTTTTATAGCTATTAAGGGAAGCTTCTAGGTCCTTAGCCTCTGCACACGCTCCTTTCAATCTTGGCCTTCAATCATTACTAATCATTGGAAGTCTATTTTGGTCCGTTGGATCATTCTCAAGCTCACACGGATTGCCAGCGTGGCAATCCGTGATGTGACCTCTTTGTGTTTCTTTTGTGAGATGCTTAAGTGTAAAAACCCTTTTTCCTTGTGCTTCTTTCATATCCACGCGACATTCTTTCTTGGGCTTCCACCAATGAGAGTGATTGGTGACGTTTTACTCTGCCCACTCATTCCTTAACTCATGAATTACCTAGCTTAACCCTCAATTGTTAATTGCCCTTTGATTGACGCAGGTAAATAGTTGGAAGAGATGATGAACAATAAATGGTTTACCCGCCATTTTTAACTATACGTTGGGGTGTTTGACTCGGGGTGTTGGGTTGTTGACTTGGGTTGGGTAATGGGCTTGGTAAAGTAAGGGTTGGGCTAGGGTAAACAGGATGTGGATTTATGGTTTTGGTTTTGTTATAGTAAAAGATAACGCCCGTTATCTTATATGTATTAAAAGATAACGGGTGTTAGGGTTTTGGGGACAATTATGCACTTTGATTTAATATGAAGGCCTGTTTTGGGACTTTTTTTTATTGACCATGAATTGACTTGAGTTGACTGAGGGTTGACCATTGTTGACTTTGATAGCATTCTCCCGGCTCTTTGTGTGCTCTTCCGTTCCCGTGTCCGTGTTTGTCCGGTTTTGACCGTTTTCTTGAGATTTTTGCAATATCCGCACCTACACAATCACAAAGACAAAACAAGCAGTATTCAAGCATTTTAAGTACAATTTTGTCTTTTTAGGGTCTATTTTGATATAAAACGGATATGTGTTTTCACACATATCAAAATTCCCCAAACTAAGCGATTACGTGTCCTCACGCAATATTATATGCCTTATAACCAAATACCTTAAAACTTCCCCAAACTAAACCTTTGAAAAGTAGCAAAGATTTTTGTGGAGAGAGTTAAGAAATCACAAGTTATAAAACACCCCTATTTCCCATTTTTTTAAAATTTTTTCATTTTTTTATATTAAAAATATAATTGAGATTATTTCGACTTTCGTTATTTCCATAACTGTTAGGGATCATAGAACAAGATGCATTTCGATTCCGAGAATACCCCAAAAAGGATAAATTCATCGTCCCCGACTTTTCACTTATCCAAACCAAGCTTAAAACAAAATCACAGCTAAATATCAGTAAGGATGATAACACTACTCATTGTGAACTTTTTACTCCCGACATTTATTATATCTTAAGTGAGTGTGATATCTTGAATTTCAACCATGGATCAACTTTTTGCAACATACTATGCTTTACGTTCTACCTTAGAATAATGAGTTTGAAGGCGAGATCATCTCATGTAGCGACTTTCGTCTCGGCACATCCCATCTTTACGGCTAAGTGACCAGGCTTTTGACACCCCACAGAGACTAGTATCGGGACTCACGGACCTTAGGTTTCAAAAATTCTCAAGTTTCCCGAATATTCACAGCTTATAAAATAGAATAGTCAAAGTGCAAAAGCATATTTGAATTTAACAAAAAGAAGTCAATGTATTAATTTAAACTTAATTATCTAGACATTTATGCAATTGTAACCCTCGACCTTTTAGAAGGCTGCAAACACTCGGTTATGAGAACGGCAAGTGTGCAACAAACATATTATCAGTCTCGGATTTTTAATTCTTACTATGGGCCGTTCTTTAGAAGACTACACATCGGTTGTGAGCGGCAAGAGGTAGCAAACCTTTTATCAGCACACAACTTTATTATTATATTTTTATTTGTTTATTTATTTATGTTGAAAGAAGCCTTCTTTTTGGAAAAAATTCAAGTATAAATTTGAAACTAAAGACTAAAATTTTTGCTATATTATTTACTTAAAATGTTGATTTAAAGTTATCTCCAATAACAGCTAGTATATTAATCCGATTAAGGCTTATGGGAGAAAAAACACAATGTTACATACATGTGCTCTTAAGATCCAAATAATCCTTTCGTTTAGCATCCTAATCATACTTTGATTCTATCATTTTTGTTTCTTCGCGAATTAGCGAGCGCTTAGCTAAAGTTAAGGAACAAGCTAGAGCTCAACAGCTCGATCCGGGTCAAAATTTACTTTCTAATTCTTACCAGCATAGAAAAGTCAAAATTGTGACAAAACACTTATTTTATTTTTGAAATTTTTTAAATTTTTTCATGTTTTTGAAAATTTTGGTGGGAAAACGGGGTACGTGAGAACAACGGGTAAAGTAGCTGAAGATCCATATCGAAGATATACTACCCCATACTAAAATCAAACATTGTCCTCAATGTTTCCTAGCCTAAGACTTAAAAACCCCATACTAGAACTCAAAAAGTCTAATGCATAACTCAAACATGAAGAAAGTATCACAAATATCTTAAGCCGTTTATTAAGTGTGCTACAAGATAAATGTTAGACGATAATAATCTTTAGGATATCGGATTTCCCCAAACTAATGGCAAGCAAAGGCTAGGAAGCTCGAGTGGACCGGGACAAAACACCGAACACGAGAGTCTTCAGAAAATTTGGGTCAATCCTGCAAACAATCACAAGTACAAACAACAAACACAAAGAACGGAAGAGTACAAGCCTCCTCACAACACATTAGAAGCTAGAAAGAAAAATAGAAAATGGATAAGCATGGGGTGCCTCCCACGAAGCGCTTTGTTTTTGGTAACCGAGTCACATAGCTTGACTCGATCCCTGAATTCATTCGTCCTTAGGGAGAGTGTGGAGATCCTGGACTACCTTGGGTGGTAAGTCCCCTCCGAAGTAATGCTTCACACGATGACCATTCACCTTAAAGTTTGGACCATCAGGTTGAGATAACTCAATGGTTCCGTATGGAAAAACTTTGGTGATGGTGAAAGGTCCTGACCAACGAGTTTTAAGCTTTCCTGAGAATATCTTTAGACGAGAGTTGAAGAGTAAAACTCGATCACCAACATTAAAAATGCGGTTTTTGATCTTTGAGTCGTGAAGCTTCTTCGTCTTCTCTTTATAAATCAAAGAATTCTCATAAGCTTGATCACGAAGCTCATTAAGTTCATTCAGTTGAAGCTTCCGGTGATCACCCGCGGTTTTAAGATCGAAGTTAGCATGTTTTAAAGCCCAATATGCTTTATGCTCTAACTCAATTGGTAAATGGCAAGACTTTCCATAAACAAGCTTGTAAGGCGTACAACTAATCGGTATCTTAAAAGCAGTATGAAATGCCCACAAAGCTTCATCTAATTTGTCAGACCATGAGGTACGATTTTCTCTAATCGTCCTTTCCAGAATACGTTTTAAACCTCGATTGGACACCTCCACTTGACCGCTCGTTTGAGGGTGATAAGCGGTAGCTATACGATGTGTGACCTCATACTTAGACATTACTTTAGCAAACTGATCATTACAAAAATGGGTCCCACGATCGCTTATTATAGCTCTAGGTGTTCCAAATCGGGCAAACAGAGATTTTAAAAACTTAACTACAACTCTAGCATCATTTGTGGGGAGCGCCTTTACTTCAACCCATTTCGAAAGATAATCAACGGCTACGAGGATGTATTTATTTCCTCTTGAAGACGGAAATGGTCCCATAAAATCAATACCCCATATATCGAAGATTTCACAAACTTAGATAGAGTTTTGAGGCATCTCATCTTGTTGTGAAATTTTGCCTTGTCTTTGACACGTATCACAAGATTTGATCATCGTATGGGCATCTCGATATATGGTAGGCCAAAAGAAACCGGCATCAAATACTTTTCGAGCGGTAAGATTGGCACTATGATGGCCCCTGGTGGGTCCTTCATGGCAAGCTCTAAGGATCTCAAGAGCTTTTTGGCCATGCATACACCGTCGAATGATTTGATCCGCACAAGTACAAAAAAGATAGGGATCATCCCAGAAATAAGCAACAATTAAAATGAACAATTAAAAGTTATTAAACACTTAAACAAATTAACGCGAGCAATTAAAAGCGACAAATAAGCAAATATACTAAATTTAACTCCTAAAAATGTAAACTAAATTTCTAAACCTAAAATAGGACAAAAGAAAATTTTAAGAAAAAGAAAAACATTTTTTTGATTATTTTTGAATTTTTTATGAATTTAAAACTATTTTACTCTAATTAAATCCTAAAAAATAGCACATTAAGTACTAAAAATTTAGAAAAATGATTTTTAAACTTAGAAAAGTCTAAAGTAACATAAAAACTTAGAAAACTACTTTTAACTATTTTTAAAATTAAAATCCTATTTTTAAACTTAAATTTAAAACTCAAAAATGAAAAATTAAAATCTAAAAGGGTTGACAATGACTTTTCTGATTGTAAACCTAAAAGTATTTAATCTAATGCTAAAAACTATTTTTTTGTAATTTTCTGAAACTTTTTTCTATTTTTTATGTATTTTCTAAGATTTTATCTTTCGAAAAACTATTAAAAATAAACCAATTGATGGAAAAATGTGAAAAATTCAAGAAAAGTCTATGATTCAACAAAGATCAAAGGAAAAATAAAAGAAAACTAATAGCTTAAAAAATAAGCCAGGAAAAAGCTTATATAAGCTACGGCTTATTGAAAATTAGTAAGAGGAAAACGTGTATAAAGATTAAAAAGAAAGGGAGGTTGACGGATGAGCTATTGTAGCATGATGGTGAAGAGTGTGTGTTGTGTGTGGGAGGTCGTGGGTTCGAGGCAGGCAAACCCCTTTTTGCTTATTTTTTTATTTTCTCACTTTTAACAAAAACTAAATATCTAAACTTATTAAAAACTTGATTTTAAACAACTTTAATTAAGACTACTCTAGCTTAAACTCAAAATTAAGCTCAAAATCAGCTTATGAATAAGCTGATTGCAGAAAGTGGGCTTTTGAGCTCACTTTCACTTAAACACTTGATAAAAGCTCAAATTAAGCTTAATTTAAAAACTAAAACCTGTTCTAGACTCCTTATGATATGCTTAAGTTAGAATTAAGAAGCTTATTGAACTAGAATCATATTAAGCTAACTGAATTTTGAAGGAAAACTAGTAAACTCAGGTTTTTACTCAAAAAGCTCAAAGTTAAGAAAAGCTAAAATACTTAAGAAGCCAAAACAGAAGCTGAGCTTATGCTCACTTATCAATCAACTAACAAGCTACTTATTCAAATTATAAAAAAACAAATTCTACAAGCTAGAAATCAAATTTAAAAGCTAATAATCTATTACCTACTGTTTTGGTCTTTTTTAAGAATTTTATGAACTTTTGACAGCAAATTTAACTAAGAGATTAAGCTAGAAAATGAAACCTAAGACTCAATCTATATTAAGCTATATGAAAACTCAAATCCTACTAAGTTTGATAAGCTAAATCCTACAATCACTAATCTAAATGAAACCAAGTAGTCAGCAGTAGTAACTGAGGTTACTACTGTCTATGTAACTAATGAAAAGGGCAAGGAACAAATGCAGGTATCCTAGAGGGGTAACTTGCACTTAGATACTCTACTTGAGTATGGCTAAACACAAATCAAGCACAAACCAAGTTTTTAGAGTAGCTTGGTTCAAATTTTGCACAAGTGAAAATAACATGAAAAATTCCCCTGGTGCAGACACAAGTACATTAAGCTCTAACTTTTTGAAATTTGTAATCTAACTTTTAAAAACAACTTTTCTACTAGTTTTGCATGATAATTAAACTATCTCAAAAACTTTTATCAATTCCCTTTGACTTTTGGTGGTCAAATAAGCTTAAACCAAACACCCCTTATACTACTAGACAGATATTGATTAAGCTTAAATTGCAAATCTACTTGACTAAACCTTGATACCAGATATTGATGAGCTTATACAAAGCTTATTAAACATGTTTAAACAACTTAAATAACCAAATTCTAAGATCTACACTAATTACTAACTTAATATTTTTGGATTTTATGAGTTTTAATGACAGAAATGATAAACTTAACTATAAACTGTATTAACTAAAAACAGGTATAAAAACTTAATCAATGATCAAAATGAAACACAAATAAGCCACATTAAGCAACTAGATAAGTAGGTAAACAAGCAAATAAGCAGATCTTAAACTAATAAGCACTTTAACTACTATATAAGCTAGAATTTAAAAACATAAGGAATTAAAAGGAAACTTACTTTGAGCCTAGCTTAACAAGGCTTAAACTGCTCTTAGAGCTTTGCTACAAGCTCTGGCTTATTTAAAATAAGCCAGTATAAGTTCTTGGGAGTTCATCCATTGTTAACTCCCCTTCCTTAACTCAAAAGTCCAAATTGCAAAGGTAATTACTGATTTTAATAGGTTTAAGTAGATTGTTAACTAATTTAAGCTCTATTTCAGCTTAGAGACTGAAAGAGCTTATAATGAGCTTATGAGAGCTTTTGGATAGTAGCTTAACATTTAAGACAAATGACTTTAGCTTTTAAATGAAAAGAGAGAGCTTATAACACAATAAAACTGAATTTCATTAACTAAGAAAAACTGATTACATTACTTTAAAGGAAATTACAAATCATTTTAAAGAAAATTACATTAAGCTAAGAGAAAATTTAAGCTACCTAAAAAAAACTAGATATGTGTGTGAGTGTGAGGTATGTGTGTTTATAGCACTCCTCTGAAGCTTCTAGGCCTTGCTTGATGCCTACGCTCCAATCAATCATAGCCAATCATTGGAGGAGTGATTACATCCGTTGGATCACTAAATAACCTCACACGGATTGCCAAGCTGGCAATCCGTTTGAGGCTCACTTGTGCTTGTTGTGTGACTACAATTAGTGCAAATTCTCTGTCCTTGGTGTGTTACTTTCATGTCCCGCGTGGCATTCCCTCTTGGGTTTCCACCAATGAGAATGCTTGAGTGACGTTTATCCCTGCCATGGTATACTTAAACCCTTGAATTATCATTCTTGACCCTTAATTATAAAAAGCCCTTTGATTTGACCCCTAGGTAAATCGATGAAGACGGTGAACAGTGAAAACGACTTTTCGCGCGTTTTTACTTATAAGGGTGTTTGTTTGACTTTGTTTGACCCGGGAGTAAAAAGGGGTAGAGGTTTGGGGCTTTGGCAAGATTAGTCCTTGTGTTTGGTTTATAAAAGAGTAAGGTATAAAAGGACTTTCGTAATTGACAGAAATGGTCCTTGTGGCTTTATAAAAGGGTATTGGGCTTATGATTTTGGGCTTATGGATCCGGGTATATGGCCTATTTAGGTTTAGGGACCATTTGTGTGATTTTTGAAACTCGAGGGACTATTTGGTTAACATTTAGGTTTTTGTCTTCTAGTGGTTGACCTATGATTGACCCATAGTTGACTGAAGTTGACTTTCTTTGTCTTTGGCTTTGAATCTTTGGCTCTCTTGTACTCTTCTGTTTCTCGTGCCCGTGTTTGCCCATTTTTTGACGATTTTCTTGTGATTTTTGATATACCCGTACCTGCACACACAAAACACAAAAACAAGTATATTTTTGCCATTTTTAGTGTATTTATGGTTCATTTAGGGTCATTTTTGGTATTAACGGATATGTGTATTGTACACTTATCAAAATTCCCCAAACTAAACGATTGCGTGTCCCCACGCAATATCACATGCCTTATAACCAAATACCTCGAAACTTCCCCAAACTAAACATTTGAGAAGTAGCCAAGATTTTTGTTGAGAGAGTTAAGAGATCACAAGTTATAAAACACCCGAATTCCCATTTTTTCTCTTTTTATGAATTTTCTTTTCTTAATAATTAACTACCTAACTACAACTTATTCTTGTGTTGACATAATGTATTGTTTTCATTACCTTCCAATTGATTAACATTTGAGACATGAAAAGTTTTCTTGGGGAGTAAAAGAATACCACAAATTGGGCATGGAATTATTTAGAACTTTTCTGATTGCTCCCCTTCAATAATATATGGGTGATACCAATTACTGAAAGATTTAACCCTACAAGAAAAAATGATATCTTACCACAAATATGTTGAAGATGGAGTTAGATGCCTTGGTGAACAGTCATGTTGAAGACATGAGCACATAATTTTGAAATGACATTGATGAGGCCTTGAAAAATTGTGCGAGTCTCCATGTGAATTTGACACTGAAGTACCACATTTTAATTCCACTGAATGTTTTTGGATACATAAAAAATGATAGTTATGAGATGCACACAAACAACATTAAAGGCTTTTGGTTTTAAAAGCTCCCCTCCAAAAATTAATCCACATAAATATGACATTTTTTAGTACCACAATTTTGAGAAATTATTAGAGGAAGGGAGTGTTGAACACATAATTTTGAAGATACCCATAATAATTTACCATATAAGTTCAAAATTATTAAAATATTATGAAAAGAGGTTTTACATTGAAAGTGATTTCTTGTATAATTATGCTTTCAACGATTTTTAAAACCACTGATAGAAGACTTCTCTTTTATTTTAGAGTAAGCGCCACTGTGAAGCGTACACTATCCTTATGGCCACCTTAGGTCTCGCGGCTTGCAATCTGAAGGTTTCACTACAACCATTGTCATGAGCGCCTAAAACTTTGTTCTGATTTGCTATACATAGCTCAAGACCGAGATCTATTTGACTTTACTCCGCTGATAAAGATACGTTATCTTTAAAGACCTACACCGCGTCACCTTCCACTTTTAACGTCCTAAGTTATGCAACTGAAATGTACATAAGTCATTAAGTAAGCTAGAAATGACACAGGCTTTTAATGCAATTGAACTTTGCTTGAACTTTTCATTTACACACCCGATCTTGTACATGTTTAACTCGACATTTTGGCACATAAATGCGCGATCGTTCTCAAGAGACTGCCGCGAGAATATTGCATTTTTGGAATTCTTTTTGATCGGTTTTACCTCTTTTGTATTATTGTTTTGAAGATTTTCTTTTTTTTTATGTTTTGTTTTTACTTTGGCCCCCCCCCCTCCCCCCCCACTCAACCAAATTCTTTTTCTCCTCCCCCCCCCCCCCCCCACCCCCCCCCCCCCCCCCCCCCCCCCCCCCCCCCCACCCACCCATTTCGTATATTTTTATATTTTTCTTTTTCAACATTTTTAAGTCGCGGCGGTTTGGATACCTTTTTCAAGCAGATTAAATTTGCCAGAACCTTAGATCCTGCTAGGAGTCCACCTAACATCTGTCTCCCCCTCTATCGCAGTTCATTTGCCTAAATGATATCCTAAAACTTATGACCTTGCGCCGACTAGTCGCTTTTGTAAAATATGTCAGCCACCTTCACTCGGTATCTTAGTTCTGGATACTCAAGAACTAATCCTCAACATGTCCCCTCCTCAAAACCTGTTCCACTTCACTGAAAGTGATACGCCCCGGATCATCGCGTGCTTGGTGAGGCACCCCCACCCAAACAGTAGTTCCGCCTGATCGATTAAACGAGATGGTATGGCTGCATTTGGTCACAATACTGTGTATTTTATGAAGTGGAAACCATAATCTGTGAGTTACATTCTCATCTAAGGGAGTTGAGCAGAGAACAAGCAGATATAGACACATACATTAGCTTGGCATTACAAGGAAGTGCAATCCTGATTCTAAGATGACACCAATGATGAGGGTGTCATCTTTGTATTCCCACATTTTCGCTCGGGTCATTTAACCCACCCCATATCCCAGCATGCAAAGCATGCACGTCCTAAAACCTCTGCTCAACTCTCTTTCGCCTTTTCTACTTGTTTAAAGCATCTTGGGCGAAGACTCTTGGCAGGATTATCATCGTGACTTGGACTTTATTCGTTGCTCTGAAGAACTCACGGAAAGATTGCTCACTTTACACAAAGTGGTTTTAACGCTCTCTAGGATACCCAGCTGCCTCCGTGACGGCCATCGCTAATTCACTAGAGGACGCAGGTCTGAAGCGTATACAAGAGACGGCACGTGCTCAGTCTATTCCCTGTGAACGGCGCTCAGGATGTAACACCACCTCAAAGAACCTTAGAAGTCTGTTAAGTGTCTGCTACGTCCGGCACCAAAAAAACTTTTACGAGGATCACAGACATTATTTTCCTGTATCTCTACAAACTCGATTCTTTAGGGTTTTAGTCGGTACGTCTTCGCTTTCCAACCCCCTTTGTGTGCACAACTTTTTGAGAAAGGATTCTTTATTATTTGCCGTTTCGGCGCCTTGGTAGAAGCATTTTTTGGCCTAAAAAACCCTCTTGTATCACCCTTTAACTCATGTTTTAATCAAGTGAAGTCATTTATCCTTTAATCTTTCATTATGTCTATGTGTTGTTTGATTAATTTATGTTCTTCGCTTCTCTTTAACATGCTAGCTAGATCCATTAGTATTTACTTATAATTGCATGAAATTTAGGTTGTAGATCCTTTTAATATTTCTTTTTGTGATAGATGGGCGTGTTAGGCTCTAGAAAACTTGCTATAAAATATTACAATAGCATAGAGCTAGGAACGCGTGGGTAGAAGGATATCATCGGTAACAGTCTTCCTACTACCTTACCCCTAATTGGTTTATCGCTCTTAAGTGTTTTAATGGGGCATGTAATGTACTCTATTGGGCCTTGTAATAGTATTCATTACTACTTATCTGTCATTGCCTTAATGAAATTTTACTAGATGAGGGTTGTGTAATTTGTCATATACCTGAGATATACTTCACATATCATCACAAGCGTTACAAAGCAATAGGATTAGGAGAAGCAATCTGAGGATTAGTGCATGATTAAGTAAATACTTTTATTTATCATACGAGTTTCAACCAAAGTAGTTTAGATTTAATTTTAGTTTAATTAGTTTAAAACCAAAACCTACCTTCAAAACCTAGAATTATAATGCTTTCTATAATATATAAAAATTACAAAATAATCTTCTTTCAACCCCTTAGATATTAGTTAGGTTTATTTCGAGCCTTCACACGCTATTCACCATTAAGTGAACGATAACAACTGAGTACTTTGATATATACACGACAACGATTAGGGTTTTGCCTCGCGGATTTGTAAAAACTCTTTTAGCGTTCCAAGACCCGCTTAAATTTTTGGTGTCGCTGCATGGGAATTAGTATAGGTTCAAATTTTCATTTAGTAACATTGCCCCCCCCCCCCCCACGAACAACCTTGTCCTTACTCCCCTCCCCCCCCCCCCCCTATCCCCTAGGTCTATCACTTATTCCTATCACAAAGTAAATTTTAATTTTTGTCATTAGCTTTCTTCGAGTCTTTCTTTTCTTTGTTGTTATTTGTTTCGTAAAGACCTTTTCGTTGACATACATGCCGTTAATAACATAAATCTTTTTCACGTACATTAGGAGACTAGGCATGACCTGAGCCCACGAAGGACTTACGCGATCGTAACCATTCGAGCTCCCCAGGTTGCGGAACCACAGGTGGTCGCTATGCAGTATCTCTCCACACACCATCCGATTGGTGTTTATAACTCACAGATGCTATTTCCCACTACCTACCTCTTGATAGAGCGATCTCTAAACCAACATACTTAACCTATTTTTCTATAAACTACCGCTCGCATGGGACGCCACTCCTAAACGTTAACGGCTTTCCAAATCTAGGCCGAAAGGTACTGCACCATACAGTCTTATCTTCTTAATTTTCCCTTCACACGCGATACTCGCTAGCAATTGGGTCCCCTCTTGACCAGTCCTTCCCTGCACAAGATCCTCCTCTTAATTCTCGGAGGATCCTTACTAAGTCGTCTTCCTCTGTCAATTCTTTCCACCGGGCTCAGGATCTTTTAATAATCGACAAATCATGGACATCTTGTTGTTCCACAATTACATAAGGGTGATCTCTCTTGATGCTCGGACTCACATTCTAAGCGCGTGCCCTTTACTCACAATATCAATTTCCCCCACCACACATGGCCATCAATCTTTGGCCTCACAAGTCCACACAAATCTTTACGCGACTATGATCAATCCACGCCACAAAGGCGAATTAACACATCGACTCAGCTGGCACGGTCCGCGTAAACTCCCTACATGAAAAAAATTGCCCCGCTAAACAGAATATTGGCTTATTAGCTCGGACCTCGCCCCTTAATGACAACCTAAATCGTCCTGGAACGGAAACAACGCGGACTTCACCTAAACAAGTAAGGCAATATATTTGCCCGCTAAGCATGCTCCCGAGTTACAGTACTATCTGACCGTCGTCTCACCACCTCGTGCCATGAAAATCAAGTCACAACCTAATACACTTGATGGAGTTCATCTTCGCTATTAATCACACCCGTTCACTGCTAAAAAAAATCACTTCGCTCATGTCGAAGACGGTAGTGTTACCTCATCGACACTCAAAATTGCATGGGAAAATCACGAGCATAAGCTTTTGTGAGTCCTCGCATACTCACCGCAGTCCCTCCTGAGGACAAAGAGTGAGAAGTGGTGGTACTCCTTAAAACAATTTTCCGGAACACCTATCTAACTCTGTCATGGAACACTGTCATCACCTCCAAACCTTAGGGTGGAGAGCATCCTCTAAAATCCCACCTAGAATCACAATCCTTTCATAAACCACTAATCTGTTTTTTAGCCCAGCGGCTTAATTCCGAAATCATTCCTTCAACAATAATCCTCAAAATGTTAATAATCAATCAAATCTCATAAGGGTGCGCGGCGTCTATCCATTTTATGGCATCTCACAGATGCTAGTCTCCGTCTATCCGTTTGTAGCCCGATTTCAAACTACACAAACAAGGCGCAGATAACTACATAAGATTGACACTCGGCACGCTAGATTGTCTAAGTTTGAAGCCGATTTCAAACAACAACAAGGCGAGATGACCGATAAAATTGACACATTCTTGAAGGCCATCAATGATCAAATGACGAGAGCACTCCCAAGTAATACGGTTAACAGAACCTCACCCCTCCAATTTTTTTTGGTCGTTCTTACCCAACGGAAGACCCCCATTGCTCGTCCCATCCTTTCAGTTCGATTAATGATATCAAAATGTGTTATAAGGAAACGAACCATTATCAAAAGGACCAGTTGCAAACGGTCATTGAAATTAGAACACAACAATTAGAAGAACCCGAACAAACTTTAGAAGACGAATTCAAAGATTTGCATCTTAACTTACCGGTTCTTGAAGTTCTAGCTCATGCTCTAATGTACAATGCAATCCTAGACAAATACGTAGAGAGCTTAGAGCTAGGCAAAAATGGGTCCGCGTTCATTCAAGGCAAAATGCTTGAGAAAATGAAAGATCCTAGATTATTCACTCTACCTTGTAGACTAGGAGACTCTAAGCCTTTTGACACCTTAGCCGATTTAGGGTCTTGTGTGAACTTAATCCCATTATACCTCTTCAAAAAGCTTAAAATTGGACTATTAGAAGAGACCAGCCAGGTTTTTGGGTTAGCAGATGGAACTAAGTCTTATCCCATAGGCATCGTCAAGAATGTAGAAGTCCACATAGGAACGTTAAAACTCTTATATGACTTCTATATAATAGACATGGAAAAAGACCCTGCAACCCTACTTGTAGGAAGAGGATTCATAGCGACCGCCAATTCCGTAATAGATTGTAAAAAAGCCAAAATAGTAGTAGGAGAGGAAGTTACTAGGTTGATATTTGGCGTTAAAGAAACTGACCTAGGAGAAGAAGAGGTGCCTTATTAGACCACCCTAGGAACAGAGAGTCTTATACACCACGACCTAGTACAGATTGAATAGGTGCCCGAACGCCTTACTATGCTAAGAAGGACTTCACTGATTACCATTTGCCCAACAAAAAGGAAATTGCTAGAGATAACGAGCTTAACCCGTTTAAGGATGTCCTAGTATTTAAAAGGATGGTAGAATTCTTAGGAGTTATACCAATAAATCTTAAGGGAAATATGTGGGAATCAGAAAAGTTGATAGAAAATAGGATAGATTGGAATAAGCTACCAAAAGGAGGAGACAGAGCGTGTCATGCTAAGATTATATTGATCGATCCAGATGAAGAGAAATTCAGTAAAACCTTCCAATCAGTTCCCACCACTAGGAAATTGCCGAAGAAAGAGAATCTAAGCGAGATCATCGACTTGGATCATTTTCATAATTCCTAGGAGTGTGACTCTGAGTCTAGCTACATGACTCGTTAAATAAGAAAAGCGCTTATTGGGAGGCTACCCAATCTTTTATTTTTCTGCATTTTAGGAGTGTCATGTGTGTTTTAATTCTGTATCGTTTGTTTTTATGTGTTAGAATTATGTGATCATGCTTTGTTTTCTCTTTAACTTTGTTTTAATTACAATGAAAGATATTTTGCATCAAATAAGTGTAGGGGAAAATATCCGGTTTATAAGAACCATTTCAAACATATAAAATAAATTGTTTAGATTAATTCGCATCTTGTGTCAGTTCTGTTAGAGTCATATGTTTGTGCTAATAATTTTCGTTATTGTGCCGTATTTTTCCAGGAAATAATTAATAGAATTGTGTGTAGAAATGTTTTCCAAGAAAATGAATGTGAAATATTCACAGTGTCAGGATTATCCCTGACGGCGTCACGTCTCCAGAACTGTAAAAATTTGAATTTTTATTATTTTTGAAAAATTAATTTTGTATAATTTACAGAATTTGTAATTTTCCTAAACCCTGCAGAAAACCATGATTTTATTTAGCACAATCATCCTACCTTTAACGCTTTCGTAGTGTTAAAACCTTAATTTCATAAGTTGTATATTATTATCCCTTTGATTTTACGCTAGATGTATTGTTTCTTGTCTTTGATTTGCAGGAAATATTAGATGAGAAAAGCCTTGGAGTTCTTCGGAGTTTCATATGGACGATTATTGGATGATGATTTAATCAACTTATCATTTGTTTCTTCTCCATTATTGAGCAAAACCAGGAGAGTACTAGTTTCTTTTACCTTTTTCTCTCCCTTTATTCGTTTTAAAAACATTGGGGGCAATGTTCAAAATAAGTGTAGAGGGAAATAAGCCTTAGAAACTATTTCTTCCATTGCATTTGATTTGTCCTTTAAGTGATGTATAATATACCAAAACATAAAGTAAAAAGGTAATTTTGACCCAAGTTTAAATGTTTTTATGGTACATACTGATGAAAACTGAGTATTATTAGCGTCTCATGGATATGAAGTATATGACTAGCACAAAAACCCTACCACTCTAAAAATTCTACCCCAAAAATGTGAGGTTCGCCCCTAAATCTTTAAGAATTCAGGCATCCATCTTTGATGCCTAAGATAGTTTCACCTTTAGCTTGCTTGAGTTAACGAATGACCAATCATATGTGTCGCATTCATGGATTTGATCATGCATATGTGGTTTTGTATCTTTTTCAAGAGCATTGGTATCGGTTAAAATTATATGAGAGTGTATTGGTAGTATATTAAATTCTAGAACTTGTTTTTGTGATTAATCTGGAGACCTCTAGTAAGATCGCATTCATGTGATTAGGATTTGCTAAATCATAAGATGCACTAGGATAAACCCTCTTTTAAAGTTGTATTTGTTATGATGGTCTCCCCGATCATAGAACTACCCCCACACCCTTGCTTCACACTCATTTTTAGTGCAAGATACTCCTAGTACACCCCTCCGAGTCTATCCTTTTCGCGGTTCTCATAATTTTCTGGTGGATTCCCAATTATTAATGAAGAACATTGTTTACACCCACACCAAATTTTACAACCAAATCGCCTTAGCCTTCTTTGTATGTACTCGCTTTTAGTACATTATTGTAAAACCCAGTTAATTATTTACTTGAGTACATGGTTGCTAAGTCGAGTCTTATGATTAGTGTATACAGTTTTGGGACAATTGAGGTTCATGGTAGTTTTATCTTATGGAGAAAATGGAGAAGAAAGTCAAATTATTACCCTCATACGTGCTTCATACACTCCATGTTATTTTGATCCTTTCAATTCGGGTCATTAATTAGTTTGTAATTATGAGTTCTAAAACTCAATTGTAGGGGTATATAAACCCCAAGTCATGTATTATTATGTTTCAGCAAATGGCAGGGCAAAAGTGTACGAAATAAAATGTTTATAAAGATATGAAGAAAAAGAATCGAAAAAATGTATATAAAAGAAAGAGAGAAAAAAACGTATGGGCTGCCATTTTTCTTATGTTCATGTTATCAAGAGAGTTCCATGTAAAGTTTGTATATCTTAGTCCTAGCGTGATCGAGTCTTGGCTTAGCAACACCTACTTGTATTCTTGTAGAGTAATTGACTCATCACCACCCTAAATTCACCAAAATATATCCCATCCGTTTACATTTCCATTTAACTTACACCCATACACCACAACCCTTTAAAGACCTCTTTGATAGTAATTCCTAGGTGCTTTACACCATTACGGTGGAGGTTTTTTGATCCTTTTCCAAGCTATTAGTGTTTTTATTTTGCTACGCCAAGTAATGAGTGTTATCTTTCCATTTCCTTTATTCTTATAATTCATTATACACCCGATAGAAAGAGACAATCCAAACACTTATTATGAGGTGCTAGTATATATTTTCCGTGCTTTTAATTACAAAGTCTAATTGGTTGTGCTATAAATTATCTTTGAAAAGTAAGTTAAATGCCCCCGATATTGCTATTGTTTAGGTAGAAACGCCCTTTTGCTTGAGGACAAGCAAATCCCAAGTGCAGGGGTATTTGATGAGGTGTCATTTTATACACTTTTTCAGCGTTATTTAACCCCCTAAATAATGCAAATATGCCCAAAACACGTGCTTAATCATTTCTTTTTGCATTTTTTGCATTTGGAAAGTTCTTGGAGGATATACATGTAACTTGGATTCAATTTGGGAAGAAACAGGACAAGATTGCAACTTTACATGAAGTGGTTTCAAGAATAGGCATACAGTGCTTGGAGACGGCGTCGTAATTCCTAGCGACGTCGTCAGAACGTACAAGAGACGGCGTGAAGAACTTTGTGATGGCGTCAGGATGTAACCACCTCAAAAATACCCTTTAATGATTCGATGAAGCGACTGCATCAGAAATCTTGCGAAGCCGTCGCTGCCTATTTCCTATATATACAAACTCAATTTTAGGGTCTTAGTGGTGGAACTTGTGTGTAACTTTTGAGAAATGATTATTATTATTAGGGTTTGGGTGTAGCAGTTTTAGGGTCTATTTTAGGGCCTAAAAAATTTGTTGTATAACCCTTTAACTCATGTTTAATCAAGTGATGTCATTTATCCTTTAATTTTCAATATGTCTTTGTATTGTCTGATTAATTTATATTATTTTCTTCTCTTTAACATGCTAGGATAGATCCATTAGTATTTACTTATGATTGCATGAAACTTAGGTTAAAGATCCTTTTAATATTGCTTCTTGTGATGGATGTGCAGGTTAGGCTCTAGAAAACTAGCTATAAAACAGTACATTAGCGTAGATGCCTAGGGAAACGTAAGTATGTAGAAAGGATACCATCGGTAACAGTCTTCATAATACCTTACCCCTAATATGGTTGATCCCTCTTAAGTGTTTTAATGCATGTAATGTACTCTTAGGGGCCTTGTAATAGTCTTCATACTACCTTATATGTGCGTTGCCTTAACGGAATATTACATAGACGGCGGATTCATGTAATCTATTCATGACCTAGGAAATACTTACACAGATCATCGCAAGTGTGACAAAGTAATAGGATTAGGAGAAGAAACCTAAGGCTTAGTTCATGATTAAGTAAATACGTTTGTTTATTATACGAGATTCCACCAAAGTAGTTTAGATTTAATTTTAGTTTAAAACCAAAACCTATCTCTCATAACCAGAATTTTACTTGCTTTCTATAAAAGCTAAAAATACAAAATTAATCTTCTTTCAACCCTTTAGATCTTAGTTAGGTTTAGTTCGAGCCTTCACATGCTATTCCCTAAGAGAACGATAACAACCCCTGAGTCATTGCTATACTATACTACAATGATTAGGTACTCTGCCTAGGGGATTGTAAAACTCTTTGCGAGTTCTCAAGACCCGCATCAACCAACTTGTCAGCTTATCACCACCTAGAAATTGTATACCACCAGAAGTGATTTTGCGTGTATCACAACAACATGTGTGGTCAGAGTCTGAAAAAGAAGTTTGATTAAAACTGGTGTTATTCGGATACCAAAGTCCCATGTGAATGGTATTCTTGAGGTATCAAAAGATCCGTTTAACCTCCTTGAGGTGCGTCTCTGTTGGTCTCGCTTAATAACGCTCATAATAACACGTGGCATATATAATATCTAGTCTACTTGCGGTTAAGTACATGAATGACTCGACCATGCTATGATATTTTGTTTGGTCTATGGGAGTTCCACCCAAGTCAGCATCTAAGGGTTTCAATAGCCATTGGTGTACCAATGCCATCACATGAGGTCATATCATGCTTTTTAAGTATCTCTTGAGTATACTTAGCTTGGTTTATAAAGATACTACATGGGGATTGGTGGATCTAAATTCCTAGAAAGAATTTTAGCTCCCCTATCATTGTCATTTCAAACTTGTTGTGCATTAATTTTCAAAATCTTTTTGAAAGATTTGTGTTTGTAGACCTAAAAAATATATCATCAACGTAAATTTTAGCCAATAATATGTCATCCCCGTGTTTAGTTATCAACAAATTTGGATCAATAGAACCTTTGGAAAAACCTTTGGATACCAGGAAGTTCGACAGTTCATCATGCCATGCTCTTGGAGCTTGCTTGAGTCCATACAATTCCTTCTTGGGACGATAGACTTTGTCAGGATGATGTGGATCTACGAACGCACCTGGTTGATTTACGTATACTTTTTTCTTTAGAGGTCCGTTTAGAAAAGCTATCTTTACGTCTATCTAGTAGACAGGAAATGATTTGTCTGTAGCATATGCAATGAATATCCTGACTACTTCCAACCGAGCTACGGGTGCAAATGACTCTTCGAAATCGATTTCTTCCGCCTGACTATATCCCTTAGCGACAAGACGTGCTTTATTATGGATAACAGTGTTCTCTTCATCACATTTGTTTTTCTAGATCCATTTCATGTTGATGACATTTTTACATAATGGTCTGTCGACTGATTCCTATACATCTAGTCATTCAAACTGGCTAAGTTCTTCCTGCATTGCTTCAATCCAAGCGTTACGATGGCTTCTTTGATGTTCTTTGGTTCTGTCCGACTCACAGTGAGTGCGAACATACACATTTTGCTATCAGTATCTAGTTGTCGTCTTGTTCAAACTAGTTGAGAAGGATTTCCAATAACTTATTTCAATGGATGGTCTTTTATCCAATGATATTATGAAGGATGTCGTTGATAGAATGTATGCTTGTTTGACAACCTTGATCAAATCAAGTTAGTTTAACCGTTAGTGTTAACCTGATAATCTTTTAAGTGATTCAAATTATATGCGTATATGATGCATGAGTTATATATAATTGAATGGTGCTAGAAGTGTGGATGATATAGTCATTTCATTTCATTGACAATGATGCATATAAAAATGAAGGTTTCTAGTAGTTGCGTTATTTTCTTAGCATTTAAATAATTAAACGTTGTGTGCATCGTTAATTTGTGGTTTAATTTTATTTAATAGTTAGGATTCATTAATTTATTTAATACGTTAGTGACAATAGCATTTGGGAAAAATAATAAGTGAAATGAATATTTTATAGTTAGTGTTTTTAAGTACTTTATTAAAAGGTTACAAGTAAATAAATAAAAATGTAATTATACTTTAAGTAAAATTCAGGTCTTTAAGTAAATTAATAATATAAAGTATTTAAAAAAATATTTAAAGGGGTTTTTGGGCCGGCCATATAAAAAAAAGGAAAGAAAAGATTTTTTTAGAATCTTTATCTGATAAGGAAACAAACCAAGTATAAATACCCATTAGTCCCTAAACCTTAAAACACTTTTTCCTCCTCTCTTGTTTGGTTTGGTCGACTATTCCCCTTAAGTGCAAAGCAACAATAAAAAAAAGTGAAAAATTTTTAGAGAAATATCGTGAGTTTTCGTGTTAAAAAGTTTTCGGTATAATCCTTTATTTATCTTTTTTTAATTTATGTAACTTTTTAATTGATGAAAATTTAGGGTTTCATAAATCTCTGTAAATAATTATAATGGAACATTAAATTATGATTGGGAGTTAATTAGTGGATTTATTATACGTTTGGTTAGGGTTTGAATGCGTTAAATTCAGAATTGAGATTGAGCAGAATGTTTGGGTCGGATTGTTTTATTCATAACTTAATGATAACATTGAGTTAGATCAAGTTTCTGGTGTCTAAAATTATCAACAAGTAGTCTACTTTATGATAAACTAGGCCTCGTGAGTTAAGGATGAGCGGAAGTCATTCAAAAGATTTTTACAAGATTTGTTGTAGAATCTGAGTTTTCTAGATAGATTTGGGTCATGTTGGTGAGGTTAAAATCCCCATCAAATCTTTATAAAACTTTATGAAATTAAATCTAGAAGGGGTGTTAGGTTTCTAGTAACCCTAATAAAATTTGCAAAGCTTTTTAAGTTGCCTAAGTATTTTTAGAAAAATCAAACATTTTGGTGTGTGATCATGTCATTTTATGAATAGTTTGTGTTGTGGAATTTTTTAAAAATAGTAATTCTTAATAAGAATTTTTGGAAAAATAACAAAAGGTTTAGAACTCATTGAAATTGATGTGGTCAGAATTTGGATGTCAGAGGAGGTTGTTTAGTATTATATAAAAATTCATAAAGTGACCTTAATTTTCTGCACTAATTTGGGATTTGAAACATTAAAGTAAAATATAATTTAAGAGTAGATAATGTGTGGAGATATGTTAGGATAAATTAGGGGTGTTTTTAGAATCATTAGTAGTCCATCAATTGAAGGTTATATAGTTAAAGTTGTAAGCCTTGACCATGTGTAACTCGTGCGTTATTGTTATGTAGATTTGTAGCTTAGATTTTGTGCACGCTTTGTGACTTTGAGGTGAGTTTCTCGTAGCCCTTTTTAATTGTTTTATTGGGGTGGAAATGGTACTCAAAACTTGTTTTGAAATGTTTTCATGTTGTGATTTAAATTGTTTAATTTTAATGGGACAAGGTTGTTGTATATGCTGTTAGCCTTAATTATATTAAGTCAAATAAGAATATTATCGGTCTTATTAAGTCAAAGGAAGTCTTGTAATGTAATAGGCTAGTCGGGTATTAACGGGCTTGGATTGTAATCTAATATTGTCCGTGTTTCTGGCTCAAAGCCCAAGATGGGCCAAGCCCGCCCCATGTAACAAGCCCATACGCCACTTACTGGTTAAGGGTATAAAAGGAACCCTCTCCGAACATGGAGAGGGTGTTGGTCATTCATATGTATGTGTAAAACATGTGTTTAACCTCCCACCAATCTCTTCGCTTAATATAATATTTCTACTCTTTCTGCCTTTACTATTCTTCTTGCTTATATTCGTCCTTAGTGTTGGTTTGTAGCAGATTCCCAGATCAGGGTTGAAGATAATCATATACCTAGCTAATTACCAAAAGATGGTTACGGATATTCACTTGAAAGTCGTGTTAATCACTTTCCAAAGTAGATATTTGACCCTATGTTGGTTACACGAATCCTCCTTGGGAATAAACCAAGGTGTTTGTTCTTGTTCTATGCACAGATCAAGAACCCTGCATTTTTATGTGTTTTTGTTTTTTGTATGTTTTTCTATGCAATTGTGATCCTATTTATAGGGGATTTACTTAAATCTATTCATGGGAATTAACGAGAGATTAATGGCCAATTAATCTCTTCCATAATTATCCTTCATAATTTAGGAATTAGTGATTTTATGACCAAATTAAATATGGTCAATTAAAGGAGTCAAAAAAATTATCCTCCATAATTTAGGAATAATGATTTCATGACCAAATTAAATATGGTCAATTAATGCAGTCAAATCTGTCACTTAAATAGGCAAATAACCACCCATTTAATCAAACCACTAAAAGAGTCAGGGAAAATCAGTGTGACTTGACGGGTGACAACTCCGTACCTCAAAACCCATTTCAAGTATGATCCGTATTCCCACAATTGCATAAATTTCAACACATCCTCCCCATTTTAGTATTAATTTCCTTTGCATGAAAAATTATGAACATTAAACCAAAACAAGTGCTTAAATGTAAAATGTTCCTAGGATTGGACTTTTCCATCTTAGTAAATTACACTGATATTAGTTCAAATATTCGAGATGTCACCGTGTGTATGTGGTTCTACGAATTGAACCCTTCAAACCTATTAGATACTTGAACGGTAATTACAACAAGCTTTCAAACACTTAGGAAACTTTGACCACTATACAAAGCTGTGTCCATAATCAATTATAAATGTTTGTAAAGAGCCAATGTCCATGCTCTCTGAGGCGGCAAAACCTCAACATTTACATAGGTGGTTCCTCTTTATTCATGCTCCTGCTAAGCACTTTTTCAAAGAAATTAACCATTAAGAAGTTAACAACTTCATCCTCCTTTTCAGCAGGTTCCAAGCACATCCTTGGGATGATATGTAAATACATGTGCTTCAGTCCTCTAAATGTTCAGCTTTCCACATTGAACTCAGCTACCAAGTTTACTTAGTAGGGAGTTAGGTGTCCTAGCATTCAGCCACTTAGTTGGACTTTAATCCCATCCCTTCAGCAGACTTTATAACTAAGTCTCTAGCCAGTTCCTTCGTCAAGTAATTAGCTAATTTTTGTTGAGACCTCACAAACTCTATAGATATCACCCCATTCGTGATTAGCTCATGAATCATGCAATGCCTGACACCTAAGTGTCTAGACTTACCATTGTACATCTGGCTATAAGCCTTGCCATGTAGCAAGTCCTTCATAGAGGATGAAATGAAAATAGGTGCTATAGGTTTGGACCATAATGGAATCTCAAGGAGCAAGTTTTCCAACCATTCAGCTTCCTTACCAGCAGCTGCTAAAGCCACAAATTCAAATTCCATTGTTGAACCAGTGATGCAAGTTTGTTTCTTAGAAGCCTAAGAAATTGCACCACCACCAAACAAGAATACCCAGCCACTTGTAGACGAATTGTCTTCAGTATTGCTGATACAGCTTGAATCAATGTAACCTTCCAACACTAAAGGTAGTGTAACCTTCCAACACTGAAGGATAACCAGTATAAGTCAATCTATAGTCTATGGTTTTCTTCAAGTACTTTAGTACCCGTTGAATTGCTTGCCAGTGTTGAGTACCAGGATTACTAGTATACCTACTCAGTTTACCCACTGCAAAAGCAATATCAGGCCTTGTACAAGTCATGTCATACATCAAGCAGCCAATCACCCTAGAATACTCAAGTTGAGATACAGCCTGACCATTATCGGGGTATTAGCTTCTCACTTGTATCCATAGGAGTACTCACTGGAGTGCAATCAAAGTAATTGAATTTCTTCAGTACCTTCTCAATATAATGAGACTGAGAAATTGCTATTCCATTACTTTCATGTTTAATCCTTATGCCAAGGATAACATCAGCCTCCCCCATGTCCTTCATAGAGAACTTTGATGACAAAAATTCCTTTGTCAAGTCAACCTGAACTTGGTCAGTGCCAAAGATCAGCATGTCATCAACATATAGACAAATGATGACTCCTTTACCAGATTCATCAAATTTGCTATATACACATTTGTCAGCTTGGTTAAGTAAATAACCATTAGACAAAACCACTTCATCAAATTTTTGATGCCATTGCTTAGGTGCCTGCTTTAGTCCATAAAGAGACTTAATCAGTTTACACACCTTGTTTTCATTGCCAGGCATGATGAAGCCCTGAGGTTGGTTCATATAGACCTCCTCATCCAAATCACCATTCAAGAAAGTTGTCTTCACATCCATCTGATGAATAATCAGATTGTGAATTGATGCCATAGCAATCAGCAGTCTTATGGTACTGATACGTGCCACTGGAGCATAAGTATCAAAGTAGTCTATCCCTGACTTTTGTTTAAAGCCCTGAATGACCAGCCTTGCCTTGAACTTTTCAATAGTTCCATCTACCTTCAGTTTTCTTTTGAAGATCCATTTGCAACCAAGAGGTTTGCAACCTGGAGGTAGATCAGCCAACACCCAAGTGTTGTTGCCCATGATGGAGTTCATCTCATCATTAATTGCTTCCTTCCATAAGGCAACATCATGGGACTTCATTGCTTCATCAAATGTTTTGGGGTCATTCTCAACATTAAAGCAATAGGAGTGTTGGTCAGAGACCTCATCACTTGTTCCTTTGATTAAATATAATTGAAATTCAGGTTCAAAATCCTTTGGAGTCCTATTCCTTTTGCTTTTTCTAAGCTCGGATTCAGGTTGTTGAACAACCTCATCAATGACCACTTCAGGGACCACTGAACCACCAATGTCTTCAGTTCCTTTAGGAATACTGAGACTTGGTCTAGGGACTAAAGAGAATCTATTCTCATCAAAGATAGCATCCCTCGATTCAATTATTGAGGTAATTGCAACTGAATCATTAGGTTCAATAACATAGAACCTAAAAGCCTTGGAATGCTCAACATATCCAACAAAGATGCATTTAATGCCTCTTTCACCTAAAGTTTTCAGCTTTGGATCAGGGAGTCTTACAACTGCCCTACAACCCCAAACCCTAAGGTAGTTCAGGTTTGGCTTTCTTTTAGTCCAGAGTTCATAAGGGGTAATCATGTTCCTTTTATTGGGAACCCTTTTTAATAAATAGCAAGCTGTTAACATAGCTTGTTGATCCCTTCTTGAATAGATCTTTGATTAGCTTGTTAAAGCTTTAGTTATCTTAGACAGATCTAAAACAACTAAGATAGAAACCTTGTAATATATAAAGATTATGCGGAATCTAATATTTATATACTCAGAAGAACAATAAAACAATGAAACAGTAACTCAAGAACTTTCACAAAACTTTCAATATATTGAATGATTCACAAAACAACTATATGTTTTGCCTAAATAGCTATGAATTTTCTAACTTAGATTCGTATCTCTAACTATGTCGTAAGAGTTCCTTTTATACACCAAGGAAACCCTAATAGGCTTACAAAACGCGTTAAGTGATCATGCATATCTATTCCTAATATAACTTTTGCATATCACATAAACAGTACTAACTATATAAGACTAACAGTACAAACTAAAAACTAACAGTACTAACTATACTGGCAGTACTAACAATGTACTGATAGTACTAACTAATATAACTAGCAGCACTAATAACTTAGACTATTTTCTAAGCTTCAATAACAGCACCATCTTGAACCAGCAATACTAACTTCCAAAGCTAGCAGTATTAAGTTGTATCAGTAGCACTAAGTTGTAGAAGTCCATAATTCCTAACAATCCTCCCCTAAACTTGATGTTTACTTGTCAATCATCGAGTTTCTTCATTATAAGCTTCATGAACACCAGGAGGATGTATCCAAACACTTCTTCATTCTTCAAGCTGTGACTTGATAAATTTGAGAAGCTCAAATGCCATTGTGCTCTCTGCTTCAGCTTCTAGCTTCCAGTTCAGCATCGTCTGTAGCATTTCCTTGATGAGAGGATACCTTTTCTCTACTAGCATATTGAAGCATGTCAAAGTACCATCTAATAGCAATGAGTGAACTCCACAACTTTCATATAGTTTCCAACTAATTAGAGTCCATTCATGTTGATTACTCTAAACTGCATCTTCAGCATTAGGTTCAAACATCATCTTGAGATCTCCCTATAGCAACAAATTGTAACCTTCTGGAGCACTGTCTTCAAACCTTTTCATCACCAATCTGTGTAAATCTACCAAATCTTGTATGTCAAACTTTCTCAGCATACTAGATAATGTTTTGTGATAACTAGTATTTCCATCTGCTCTGATTATCTTGTAGACATGTAGATCTTCCACCTCACTACTCCCTAAGGTCTGAGACTCCCAATCAACTATAGGGTATTTGGCAGATAAAATTTCTGGATCCATAATCTCTTCTTCATCATGAATAACTTTTAACCACATTTTAAGTTCTTTCTTTTCTTGCTCATAGTCTGTTGCTTCTTCTTCATCACTCTTTGCAGATTCTTGTTCCTCTGCAGTAGACTCTGTCTTTTTCCTTTTTGTACTATCTTTATCAAGTTTAGCACCAATCCTTTTTCTTGCAACAGTTTTTCTCCTAACTCCTCCAGCTGACTTTCCTTCACTTTCAAGCTTCTCTGATTTCATTGCATCCTTTTCAGAGTCCATAGGAACAAAATCATTTATCCACTTTTGTTCCTTTTCATACAATCTCTGCAGCTCCTAATAACTTTTTCCTTTTAGTTGACTATGATTAAACCTACCCATATTCTTTAGAAAAGTCATCATCATATTCCTTAGCTGAGTTTTAGTGGGTGGTTTACTTCTGATCTCTGCAGCCCTTTGAGCAGCCCTAAACTTTCTCTGTGCTTCTATAGTCTCTGCCAAGAATTTTGCTCTTTCTTCAATAGTAAACTGCTCTCTTCCTTCTTGTTGGAGCTTTGCAGCAAATAAAGCATCAGGATCAATACTTGCTTGAATATCATCATACTCTTCATAAATTGCATCCATGAATGATTTTTCTTGTGCTTCTCCATCTTTCTGTCTTCTCTCTAATTCTGCTAACTTCTCTTGATGCAGTAACTTAGCCAACTCTGCATCAGCTTGAATTTGTGAATCTCTTTGATCACTCCTCTTGACTTTGACTGAAGGATCAGATTCTTCTTCAACTAGTACACTTTTACCTTTGACTTTAGGATCAATAGTTGGAAGTGGTTGAAGTGTAGTAATTGATCTTGTTGAAGTTATTCTAGGAGCTTCTTCTTCTTCTCTAAAAGCAACTCCTTTCTCTTTAGCCTTCTGTTCCTTCATCTTTATCAATGTCTGAGCCATAGCCATAGTAACTGATGTGCGGTCGTCATAGGACTTCTACACGAGAAGTTTTACAACTCCCTAGGCAGTGCACCTAATCGTTGTAGTGTAGTATGGGCAAGACTCAGGGTTGTTTATCGTTCACTCGAGGAATAGGTTGGGAAGGCTTGACCACGGTCTAACAGAATTCTAAGGGTTGAAGGAAGATTCTTTTTGTGTTTTTATATTTTATGAAAGCAGGTAAAATCATATATTGGAGAGAGTGGTTTAGTTTTAGCTAATTAAACTAAATAATAATCTAAACTAAAGGTGATAACAATGGGATAAAAGATTGTGCCTATTTAATCATGTATTACTCTCTAGATTGCTTCTCTTAATGTTGTTGCCTTGTCACACTTGTGATGATCTGTGTAGGTATTTCCTAAAGTATGGACAAATTACATGAAAACACCGTCAACCGAATACGCTCTTAGGGCACACGCACTAAGTAAGTAGTATGAAGACTAATTTCAAGGCCCTATGATACTATTGGAATGCATGTGAAATAACCTAAAGGATCAACCCAGAACAGGTAAGATAGTATGTAAGACTGTGACCATCGGTATCCTTTTCTACGCAATCACGTTCCCTAACATATCTATAGCAATTATAGACAGAAAGCTGATTTTCTAGAGCCAACAGTCTCATCTACTATCACCAAAAAGCAGCATCATACTAAATCCTACATTCTAGGTTTCATACAATCATAAATAAACACAATAATAGGTTTAGCTTAGCATGTTAAGAATAAAGCAAGAACAATTAATCACGCAACACACAGACATATTGAATGATAAAGTAAATCTTACTTGATTAAAACATAAATTGGAAGAGTTACAATAGGGTTTTTAAGCCCTAAAATCGTCTTCTATGGCTGCTAAACGAACTAGGGTTCGTACCCTCTTTTTATTCTAAAGTTACACACTCAAAAACCCTAAATTCGGGTTTGTATATATAAGAAATTCGCGGCGACGGCGTCGCGTTTTAGTCGTGACGTCGTCGTGAAAGTGAATCTTCTAGATCTGTGTTTGAGTCGGTGTGGGTTGACGCCGTCTTAAAATGTGTGACGCCGTCACTAGATGAAGTGTGACGGCTCGTGTAGAGTGTGGAAGCCGTCTCCAGCTCTTGAGCACAAATCTTAAGAGTCTTGGTCTGGTTCGTAGTCTCTACCGTTTCTTTCTCCAATGAGCCAAGTCACGTGTAAGTTCATCCAAATTGTCATCCAATATGAGAAATAACCTAAAAAGGATCGATTAATACTATTTGGGCACAAAATACAACTATAATTGGGGGTTAAATGGCCCCAAAAAAGTGTATAAAATGACACCTCATCAAATACCCCTACACTTGGGATTTGCTTGTCCTCAAGCAAATAGGCTTTTCTACCTAGACGATAACAATATGAGGGGTCATTTTACCTAATCTTTAAAAACATCCTACAACACAACCTTCTATACCTCGTAATTAAAAGCACGGAAAATACATACTAGCACCTCACATAAGTGTTTGGGATTCTCTCTTTCTCTCAGGTGTATAATGAATTATAACATATGGGGGAAACGGATAATTCAACACTCATTACCTGTCCTAGCATATAAATTACCATAGGCTTGGTAAAGGATCAAACCTCCACCGCTAGGCGCAAGTATTATTCATTACTATCTAATAGGACTTTCAAAGGGTTGTGGTGTGTAGGTGTAAGACAACATATAATGGAAACGGAAATGGATGGGATACATTTGGGTGGCTTTGGGTGAATTTGGAGTGGAAGGATTAGCTAATTATTTAGACGAATACAAGCTAGTTTGGTTGCTAAGCCAAGACTCGGACGAAGATGTACAAACTCCCCAAAACTCTACATCAATCTCTCTCTTTTTTTAATAACATAATACAACATGGGGGGTTTATAACACGTACCTTTACACTTGAGCTTTTACATGCTCGATATACAATCTAACTAATGACCCGATTTGAGGTGGATCAAAATAACATGGAGATCGTTTGACAAACATATGGTGGTATTGATTTAACTTTTCTTCCCCATTCTTCCGCGAAATAAATACTACCATGAATCCTAATCGTCCCAAAACTGTATTTACAAGGATAAGGACTTAGCAACCGTTTACTCAATAATTAACTTAGGTTATCACAATAATGTACTAAAGGTGAGTACATATAAGGTAGGCTAAGGATTTTTGGGTGTAACGATTGGTTTAAGGGTGACAATGCTCTTCATTAATAGTCCGGATTAACCAAAAAATTACGAGAACCGTGAAAAATGATAGGCTCGGAGGGTTGTACTAGGGTATCCTGCACTAAAGGTGAGTGCATGGCAAGGGTGTGGGATAGTTATATGATCGAGGTGACCATAATAACAATTACAGGTTTAAAACATGGGTTATTCCTAATGCCTCTTATCTAACAAATCATAATACTTACTATGCGGTCTCGGGATGCTTCACTAAAACAAGTTCTAGGATTTAATATACTACCGGTACACTCATGAATCTTACTAACACCAGACATTCCAGAAAAGGCGACGAAGACCACATGTACACATCCATAACGACGGAATAGACACACATGACTGCTCACTCCTTAACTCGAACCGGGTAAAGATATAAGTCATCTGGGTTACGCCGATATATGTACACCCGAATTCCTAAAGATCTAAGGGCGAACCTCACATTTTTGGGGTGGAATTTTAAGGGTTGTTGTGCTAGTCATGCAAATTCCTATCCATGGGACGCTAGTAATACTCGGTTTTCGTTGGTATGTGTCATAAACTTTTTTAAAATTTTGGTAAAAATCACCCTTTTATGCTATGTTTCGATATATTACCCATCTTTTTAAGAACAAAGCAAATGACAAATGAAGAAGTAGTTTCTAAGGCTTATTTCCCCCTACACTTATTTTGAACATTGTCCCCAATGTTCTCTGGAAGTACCCGTTAAAACAGATAAAGGGAAAAAGAAACAAGTAAAAGAAACTAGTACTCCCCTGGTTTGCTCAATAATGGAGAAGAAACATGCGATAACTGGTTAAATCGTCCTCCAAGAATCGTCTAATGGAACTTCCTAAGAATCTCCAAGCTTCTTCTCATCAAATATAACCTGTAATCAAAGACAGAGAAAACTATACCAAGCATAAAATGTGCGATTTACCAATATACAATATGAATTTAGGGTTCGACTCGATAGATAGGATGAAAGAATTGTTAATTTAATCAGGCTTTTTGCAGGTTTATACAGGAGGATACATATATTAAATGTTGCGCGAGTTTTATTTTCAAAAATAATTAAAAACTTTTAGGTTTTCTGGACCTGGGCGTTTGACGCCGTCGGGGTTTTTGTGACCCCGTCACAGGTGTCGAGGTGACGGCGTCGCGTGTTAAGCGTGACGCCGTCTCCACCGTCTGTGAAAACGAAAATTTTAAATTTATGAAAAATTTCCTGCACTTTACTCCATACATTAGTTCCTGTATAAATAGTTGTAAAGAAGGCCTGAAGTTTAACAATTCAATCATATGACTCGATACTGACGCGAATTATTCTAAACAATTTATTAGACATGTTTGAATATGGCTCAAAAGCCGAATAGATTCCCCTACACTTATTGGTTGCAAAATACCTTTGATTGAGATTAAGACGAGGTTAAAAACAATACAAAGCATGATTACAAAATAATTCAAACATAATAGAACAAATTATGAAGAACAAAACACACATGACACTCCTAATATGCGGGAAAATAAATTGGGTTGCCTCCCAAGTAGCGCTTTTCTTTATTAACGAGTCTTGTAGCTAGACTCGAAGTCACACGTCCTTACGTGTCGTAGAAGTGATCCAAGTTGATGATCTCCTTTGGATTTTCTCTTTCGGAGAGCCTCCTAGTAGTAGGGATTGATTGGAGGGTTTTGGTGAATTCTTCTCCGTCGGGGTCGATTATTCTAATTTTAACATGCCATGCCCCATCTCCGTTTTTGGGTGGTTTGTTCTAGTGAATCTTGTTTTCTACTAAATCTTCTGATTCCCACATGTTACACTTAAGGTTAATGGGTATGGCTCCTAGAAACTCTACCATTCGTCTAAACACTAGGGTGTCCTTAAAGGGATTGAGTTCAGCATCTCTAGAAATCTCCCATTATCCGGGTAAGTGGCAGTATAGGAAGTCTTTCCTAGCGTAGTAAGGGGGTTTCACACCTATTCCATCCGTGCTAGGTCGGGGTTTATAGGATTACCTTTTTCCAAGTGTAGTCCAATAAGGTGCTTCTTCCTCACCTAAGTCTACTCCTTTCACTCCGAACACCGATCTTGTGATCCCTTCTCCTACTGCTATTTTGGCCATCCTACAATCTATAACTGCATTGGCGGTGGCTAGGAATCCTCTTCCTACGAGTAGAGGGGTTTCTGGGTCTTTTTCATGTCGAGTACGTAGAAGTCATTTAGTAGTTTTAGCTTTCCTATGTGGACCTCTACGTCTTTAATGATTCCAACGGGGTATGATTTAATCCATCAGCTAACTCGGAGATGTGATCAGTCTCTTCTAATAGTCTGATGTTAAGTTTTTTGAAGAGGTAAGTGGGATTATGTTCACGCATGATCCCAGGTCAGCTAGGGCGTCGAAGGGTTCAGAGTCCCCTAATCTACAAGGTAGGGTGAATAGCCCGGGGTCTCCTATCTTTGCGGGTGTTTTACCTTGAACAAATGTCGATCCGCCTTCACCCAATTCTAGACTTTCAACGTATTTATCTAATATAGCATTATAGATTGGGGCGTGGGCCAGGACTTCGAAGACTGGGAGGTTAAGGTTCAAATCCTTAAATTCTTCTTCAAGAGTTGGTTCGGGTTCCTCAGGCTATTATGGCATGGGGATTGCGTCATTTAAATGTGCTGTGATAGCGTTAATTGATGTGGATAAATAAGACGAATATTGAGGATCGCTAATTAGATAAGAATGAGCAGACGAAACTGGATGTGTCCCCAGTTTCGGGTTCTTAACCGTATCGCTAGGCAATGTGCCTGCTATTTGGTTGGTGATGGCTTTCAGTACGGTGTCGATTTTGTTGGTCATCTCGTTTTGTTGTTGTTTGAAATCGGCTTCAATCCTAGATAGTCTAGCGTCCTGAGATGCCATGAATTCGGAAACCGGTCCTTCTATACTTGATTGATTATTAAAATTTTGAGGACGGTTGTTGAAGGGACGGTTCGGGACTGAACCGTTGGGTTGGAACCGGTTAGGTGGGTTTGAGAAATTGTTTTGGGAGTTTTGAGGTTGTTTCCACCTAAGGTTCGGGTGACTTCTCCATGATGGATTATATGTGTCACCAAGATTGTTTTGCTCGGGCTTAAAGGTGTACCATTTACCTTCCGCTTCATCGGTACGCGAAGATGCATATTCAACAAAGGCTTGTTCAGGGTTTTCCATGCAAATCTGAGTGTCATGTGGACCACTGCAGATTTTACATGAGGTAGTGATTTTGTTCACTTGGGTAGTTTGTGTCGGAGCAAGATGAGCTTCCATCAAGTGTTGGAATTAAGTTTCGAGCTCGATTAGACGACGGTCGAATGTACTCGGGACATCTTGAGGCAATGCGATTGCCTTGACCGGCTTAGCGAAATCCCTTGGGTCATTCCAACTTTTGTTGTCATAGAGGGCGAGGTCCTCTAGTATTGCCCAGGATTCTTCGGGGTTGAGGTCACGAAGCTTTCCACCGGCCGATTGGTCAATGGTTCATCTTGTGATGGGATTGACATGGTCATAAAAGATTTAGACTTGGAGCCAAAGATCGATGCCATGATGAGGGACTTTTTGGAGTAAGTCC
>BQNB010001813.1:93608-133261 GCA_026074375.1 Tanacetum coccineum | reverse complement strand
CATATGTTGAGCTATAAGTCGCTTAATAGAAATTGAACTTTAGCAATTGTCTTCTTTGATGGCATGATTCTTTAAAATTACTAGGAGAAAAGAGAATAAATAAGACGTCAACGAGTCGTGTTCCAAGGCGGCGTGTACGTGGCGATGATTTAATAGTCGTATTCTAATAAGCCGACATTTTCCTATGTGGTAAGTCACGTGATGACGTATGCGTTTGAAAGAAAATTACGAGGCGAGTGTTCAAACTCGGAGTCGATATGTAAAATAGCCAATGGGGTCAACAAACTATGTCG
The DNA here is from genome assembly GCA_026074375.1 of Tanacetum coccineum. Taxonomy (NCBI): domain Eukaryota; kingdom Viridiplantae; phylum Streptophyta; class Magnoliopsida; order Asterales; family Asteraceae; genus Tanacetum; species Tanacetum coccineum. The sequence goes on along the minus strand of BQNB010001813.1, from coordinate 132,968 downwards.
AGTTTCGATATCATCGAAAAGAGAACTACGTAAAGTCATGAAAAAGTTTCGAAGATCGTCTCATCACTTATGATGTCTTGAGAGGGTTTTAGAGATCGTTGTATCATTCACAACGTCTTGAAAATAAACGAGACTATTGTGTCTCTCACAATGTCTTAAGAAAAGCCTTAGTATTTGATAAGTGCTAAATTGTATACATAAAATACCTGGGATTTCGCCAATAAAAGCCAAGAAAATGCCAAAAGGATAGAAAAATGTGTGTTTTTGTGTCCAACGTGCAGGAAAGGATATCAAAGGCAAAAAGAGCAAAAACAAGCCAAAACCGACAAGAAACGGAAGAGACAAGTACAAGAGAGGAATTTGAGAAAAGTTATCAAAGCCGGATCGGCCGACAACAAGAAAAGAAAGTAGAAATATTCAATTGAAGTCAAAGGATTAATCATGACAAGTTTTCAAAGTTCAAGGGTTCTTTTGGATGTTTTGAAGTCAAAGGACCAAAGATGTCAAAGTTGGAAAGTTGATTTATCAAAAGGAAAAAGGAGATAGAAAACACAAGGGCCAGAAGTGTACATTTTCAAACTTGTTTTACACTACATCTTATAGAAAGAAACACAAGGACTACTTTTGCAATTTTCCCAAAGATTCAAAACTAAACGCGGGGCAAACCTTTCCCTAACAACCCTATAACCGTTTTTCCCGCCCAAAACCTGAAACTAACCCAACTTCCCAAAAATCCTTCATCCCGTTTCTCACCTCAACTTTACCTCGTATTTACTCAATTCCACATCACTTTGCACATGTGGCAAGCTCTAATTGGCCCGAACACATCACCAATAAGATCCAACGGCTTGAATTCAAGTTTAAAAAGATCAATGGCTAGAAATGATCAAGAGTCTCATCTTCTTTTCATCCTCGGCTATAAATAGGAGCTCTTAGTTAGTTTTAGAGATAGTTAATTTTTTCAGTTTACTTTGTAATTTTTCCTTTTTAGCTTAAAGTTTACTGTTCATTTCGCGAATTAAGCTTTTAAAACTTTTAAATACAGTTGTACTTTTTGAATCTTATTTTGTACTCTTCTTTTTAAAGTAATAAACTAGTTCAGTTGTGTTTGTTCTCAAATTTTCATGTTATAAGCTGAAATTGGTCAATCAGCTTGTAATAAGCTCATTGTAGCTTATTTTGCTTTCTTAAGTTCTCAAGTTGTCCAAATGATATAAAAATCTTTTTAATACTGTTTTTTGTCCATTAGTATTCAAATTTGTTCATTTGAATTCAATATTGAATCAATTTTGGAAGCTTATGGAGAATAAGCTCATTTAGCTTATTGAGCTTAAAGCTCATTGGTTTAGAGGCTAAGGTAGCCATTAGGTATATGTTTTTAAGCCACTCACTCAACAAGAGTGGCTTGTGTCTGAGACTACATAAATCTCAGGTTTCACATTCTTAAATTCATTTCAGCTTATTCATTTAGCTTATTTCAATGATTTTGTTTGTTCTTAATCCTGTTAAATTTGCTTAGTTAGTTTATAGATGCAATTGCTTTAAGCTGTTTTAGTTAAAATTCATTTAGTTTTCATTACCTTTCAATTCTGTCATAGTAGTATAAAAAGCTAGCTGATAAACTAGCTTATTTTTCTTAATAAGCTAAAGTTTTTAGTGCTCAAATAGTTTAACTAGGTTAGTTTAAGTCTGAGTAGCTATAAGGTTTCAACAGTTTTAGTTTTAAAATAGATTTTTAGTAGAATTCATTTTGGACAGTTCTTATTAGGTAGTGTTTGGATTAAGCTGATTTTGACTCTTAAAGTCAAAGAAATTCTGTCAAAACATTTTACTTAGTTGAGTTTATCAAAGTGTATAAGTTTAAAACAGGTTTTTAAATTTAGTTTGTAGAAACTCAAAGTTTTGAGCTTAAAAAGCTTTGCCAGCACCAGGGCAGTTTTATTGTTCAAGTAGTTTTAGAGTTAGGTGATTTAAAGCATTTTAGAGTTAAACTTTAGTTAAGTATATGTTTAGATACATTTAGAGAGTGAGTACATGAGATTTAAGCTTAGAGTTTGGCCTGCATTTGAGTTTATGCCAACTATATCAGCAACAACAGTACTAACTTAGTTAGTACTGCTGTTGCCCACCAATTTTCTAGATTCTTTTTAAGCTCTTAAAGTTAGAAGGTAGAACTTAGTTTTTAGTACTCTGTTAGTATTCCATTAGCTTTTTAAAAGTCATCATTTAGTTTTCATTTTTAAGCTTTTAGTATAGCTTATTTGAATTTGCAAAAGTAGTGTAGCAGTAATTTAGATTTTTAGCTTATAACTGTTAGATTCTTCATTTCTAGTTGTAATTTTTTAAAGTATTTTATCTAGGTTTATTCAAGGTTTATAGTATAGCTTATTTTCAAAGTTTAAGCTTTTAGGATTTAGTAATAAGCTAGATAGCTTATTAGGAAAAGCTTAATTTCAGTTTTAAGCCTGAACTTTCATTGTTTGATAGCAAATTTCTTGTTATTCTTGTTTACTTGTAGCTTATCTCTTTTTAGAAATCTCTAGTATACATCTTAAGCTCCATTTATCTTCTTTTGGTTTTTATTTTCATTTAGTAATAAGCTAGAAAGACTAGAAAAGATAAGAAAATCTTAGTTTCTGTAGAACAGTACTAGAAGCTTATATTTTAGCTTATCTAGTTGATAAAAGTTCATAGTGCTTTTATTAAAGTTGTAGAGTATAAGCTCAGGATCAACTTTGTAGTTTTAAGTTTTAGCTAATTTTCACTTTTTAGATAAGCTCAAAATAAGCCAAATCGTAGGGTCTGTTTTGTACTTTCTTGATAGTTAAGGGTTACCCGTTTTCATTGTAGTGTAAAATTCAGTTAGTTACCCCGCCTACCCTTTACTTTTTATTGTTTCACTTTCTACCCCGTTCTTTTTAGTATAATAAAATAGTTTTAATATTTTTAATTTTAGTTTAATAAAATTAGGGTTAGGTTTTTAATTGGCAAAATTAAGGTTCAATTGGTTTATAAAATTTGGGCATTTTTATTCCACTAGATTTCTGCACACTTAAAGTAGTTAAAAACCATTTTTCTTTATTTTTCCAATTAAGTTTGTATTTTCTAGAAATTAAAATAGGTTTTAAGTAATTTCTTTTTCTTAAATAAATCATAGAAAATAGAAAAATAGTTGAAAAATTCTAATTCTTTTTCCTAAAATTTTCTTTTTCATTCTAGTATTTTTGAAAAATAAAAGTAGAATTTTAGTGTTAATTTTTAGAAAAAGTTTATTTTTGTTAATTCATTTTTCTTTAAAAAATCATAAAAAATTCAAAAATAGTTAAAAAAATTCTAATTCTTTTTCCTAAAATTTTCTTTTTAAATTTGTGATTTTTAGGTATAAAATTTGTTAAAAGTAGTGCTTTAGATTTTAAATTCTAGTTTTAGCTCACGTTTTTAATTCACATTTGTTAATTTTTCGTATTAGTTAAACGTTTTTAATCGTTTCATTGTTTCTATAGTTTAATTGTGCTATTATATTCGTAGTGTAATTCAAAATTCAAAAATCCTTTATCAATTCTTGACTCGAATCCGAATTATTCCCGAATCTCAATTCACGACTTCGTTGGGATACGACCCGAGAAGAAATACTTCCCGGTTAAAAATATACATATTGTGTTTTCTTAAGTGAGATTTTATCCTTTTATTTCTTGATTGAGAAGTAATTGGAAAGAATTGTCAGGGATTTATACTATAATATATTAATATTTGACTAGTGCTCACAAGACTATACCAACCTGCCGTAGCTAGGGCGGACCTTTATGGATTTGTTGATATGGTAGATGCCGCTCCAAGACGCCTGATGTCTAGTGAGTTAGGCTATGGTATAACGGATACATAGGATGATTCTTGATGAGCCATCGGGACGTTAACGACCACTGAGGGGGTCAATCAGAGAGTTACCAAGCTTGTTGCCACTGTTGATCAGGAGGATGGCATCATGTATTCCCTGTTGGAGGATGCACGGGAGGACCGGTCTCTACTGAGAGGCTGAATCTACTTGTTGTTCAGGATAGGCCATATCATAGACGGCATGTTACTATGGAGGAGGAGGCCAGAGTTTCTCGTGTCGCTTGGGCACAGTCGATGGATGCCAGCGACAAGGTACGTTCTGAGGGCATGTCACTTCGGACTACGGTCATTGCTCAGCAGTTAAAGAATACCGAGTTGCGGGTAGCGGATCGCAGGAGACAGGCAGCGATTACAGAGATGTTGGCATTGGACCGTCAGAGATAAAAATAGCTTATCGAGGCACTTAAACTGCTAAAGAAGTTATAGGACCAGATGACAGAGTTTCAGAGGCAACAGGGACCCGCTAACAGACCGGCACAGCCAGAGGTACCGGAGGAGGCCGGTAGCAGCTCTTAGATTTGGTCATGATAGTAACTATACTATGCAGCCTGTTAAGTTTTATGGGTTATTCCCAGCTAGCAGACTGTATAGATCTTTTCTTTTGTTTAGCTACTCTATATAGATCTTTTGTTCATGTACTGGTTACTTTGTGCAGCCTACTAGTGATAATCGAGTAGATCCTGGCTAGTATGATTTTTAGGTTGTTTATTTTGTCTTGTAACCTGATCATTGTGATCGTTTTGTATTCGAACCAATCATGTATGTTTTTCCAAGTTATATATGGAAGATATGGATTATGTTATGTATGAAATCGAATTTATTTTGAATGAATGTCGATTTGGCTACACCATTGTTAATTTCAATACAGTTGTGTATTTCACTGTGTGATGTGATCTCATTTTATTTATTGTGTATATGTCGCGTCATGGTTATGATTTTATGAAATCTAATGAGTATTATATTTTCTTGTGATTTGAAGAAAATGGCACCGAAAAGAAGAACCACGAGGGCAACACTAGTCACAGACACTCCTACTACCACATCTGTCACCAATGCCCAGTTGCAGGCAATGATTGACCAAGGTGTCACTGTTGCACTGGCAGCACGTGATGCAACCAGAAATGGCGATGATAGCCATACTTCGGGAACGGGTGTCAGAAGGAATGAACGCGTTGTTCGAGAGTGCACTTACCAAGACTTTATAAAGTGTCAACCCTTATATTTCAAAGGCACTGAGGGAGTCATTGAATTAACTCAGTAGTTTGAAAGGATGGAGACTGTATTTCGCATAAGCAACTGCTCTGTGGAAAATCAGATCAAGTTTTTTACTTGTACGCTGCTAGCAGGTGGTCTAACGTGGTGGAATTCCCACGTTATGAATGTTGGTCATGATGTTGCGTATGCAATGACCTGGACTGATCTGAAAAAGAAAATTACGGACAAGTACTGTCCGAGGAACGAGATGAAGAAGCTCGAGGCTGAGTTGTGGAATTTAAAAGTAAAAGGTACTGATGTTCTAGGGTACAACCAACGTTTCCAGGAATTGGCATTGCTGTATGTCAGGATGTTCCCTGAATAGTCTGACAAGATTGAAAGGTATGTCGGTAGGTTGCCCGAAATGATTCACTCAAATGTTGTGGCATCGAAGCCGAAAACCATGCAGGAGGCTATTAAAATGGCGACTGAACTAGAATCTTTATAATATTAACAATGAACAAGTTAAGCTTCGGGCTTTTTGTAATAAATATTTGCTAAATCCAATGTATCAGTTTTAAACGACTTTTAAATGGTCGTTCTATATATATCTTGTGTTGTTGATCTTTGAAGTAACATGCCCCGGATTCTTATTCCGCTGCGACCCATTTTGGGGGTATTACAGATCAGCAAAACATGCGTTGGAAACAATCATCTTAACAGCTTCTCAAACTGTAAAGCATTCTTATTCTTTTACTATATTATGCAACTATGCTCTCAGCCGAGCATATCTAGTCATCAGCAATATCATCAATGATGAGATCCTACCACGACTAGAATTAAGTATCATCTTAATCAAACAAGCATTAGTGTATACAACCAACACTAAGCTCCTTTTCTAAAATCCGTAAACGATAAACATTCTATTGGTAATTTTTGGTACCCTCATGAACTCTAAGTTCGTTAGAAATGACAATTGCATCAAAATTGTCACAATATATATGTATATTTATCCATAGGTTTTTCATTACTAGGGACGACTCCATGTCTAGAAATGACTTTCCTAATCCAAACAACTTCCATAAGGGTGTTTATTCCAATAATTATCTAATGACTTTCTTTTAGATACCAATGTTGTCATATCATCTTGCACTCGTGTAAAATGATACAACTAGCCCCATACACAATATGATGTACATAATGAATCCTTCAGTTAGACTTAAGGCTTCCATTTTTGCATACAATCTCATCAGGTCAGATATATCTATTGAAACTCACTTAATGATATGTCATTTTATGTTAGACTTATTAACTGCATATATTTATTCTAATAAAGACATATTCAAAGGTTTTATATTTTATTTCTTAAATCCTTCAAGTGAAACTTTATTCCACTTAAGAGATCAAATCTAGCTTAGGTAGAAAGTTGTTTCTCATATGTTATACAACATAGGTGATTTAAAGAAAAAAACATTGTTCCCACTAGCTTTTAAGGATACACATGAGTTTCAGTTCTAATTAAAATCAAATCCTTGATTAAACTTAATATTCATCTCCTAAATGCATGCTTTTATCTATACTTGGATCCTCGCATTTAGTACACTTTCTAAAGATTATTAGAATTCATAAACCCTTTTGATTACATACCGTCCTCGCAAGGTAATCATTCATGAAAGAGTTTTGATATCCTATTGTCATATTTCATATTAATGAAAAGAAGTATGACAATTAATCATCTTTATAAAATTAATGCGCGTCGAAAGGAAGATTTAATCATAATCAATTGCTTGAGTATGAGTAAAAATCATGTCACAATGCGTGCATTAAATATGTGTACATTTTTGTCCATATGAGTCTTCTGTCTTAAAAACTCATTTTAACCTTACAGATTAACTGATTGGTAAAAGATCAATCAAGTTCCAAAAGTGATTATCTTTTAAGGACTGCATCTTAGCATTCATAGTTTTCTATTCATTCATTAGTTTCACGAACCGACAATGCAACTCTATGATTAGCTGGTTCACCGTGATCCTCTAACTCATATTCCTTTGCATTGATATGAAAATATATCACTCAGGTGCTTGAGATATCCTTGTGGATTTATGAATGTGCGTTACATCATTATGTGATTTAACATTTACATATTCAACCTTAGTATGACATTCACTAGTGTATTTAGAAGGTTGTGTATTTGTAACTGGATCTCTTATAGATCTATGGAAGCTCCTAATTGCTTCTTATAAGAAGAAAGTCTCCAAATACTCAGCATCTTGAGTAACAATAAATTGTTCTCATTTGGGACATACAAAATACATTGACAGTTCTTGATTCTCGTTTGTTAATAATTCGCTTCAAAAGATATTAACAAATTTAGAACTTCAACTAAGACTTAATGGTATTCATCTCATTCTATTAATAGACTGGTGTCTTAATACCTTCTAGGCTTGAGTCATATCAATTAAAGGACTTTATGTACATGTCTTAACAAGAAGACATAACAATATTAAATTAAAGTATAAGCGCCGACTCTTGGCCTCAATAGTAATTTCAAGTTAATTACAAACTTCATGTTTATAACTTATAAGAAAATATAATCGTGTAGTTTACTATTAAATTTTGACATTTGTTCTTAATAGGGAAACAGACTTTTCATGTGTAAGAGTCCTAGTAGAATATTAGTTTTCTTACCTTACACTTAAGAAAAACCGTTAGTCATATTGTTTTGTGTTGTACCTTACACACAATTAAGATTTCTCCGACTTGTGCAAGGCACAACATCATGCATAAAACAACACGATGCTCATTTGTTAGTATGGACTATATGTAGTGTCATCGATAGAATATGAATCAAGTCTAGCTCAAATCATGCCAGTATAGCTAGTGTATATAGAAACTAGTAATTTATTTGTCTTTCCTTGTCTTGAATATCTACGCATTATTGCTAATGTAAGTCGCATGGACTAGTAAGCAAATACTTAGATATCTAAGGAAGTGTGTTCAACTTCTATAGATGATGTAGTAGTCATCTATGCTATTCATTAACATGAATAATTGGCATGTAATTCCTCCTTAATTGGCCTACCTTACTACAAGGGTGTGTAGCACCTTTAGTGGATTAAAGCAAACAATTAGGTAAATAATGCTAGTTATTGTCTTCACTACTTTGCGGTGATATTTTCGTCTGTCAATTAAAACTCACAAAGTGTCTTAATTATATCAAGACTGTCATTTTTTTGTAACCATGGTTTCCACTCTCAAGGCTGACTAATCCACGGGGTTTGAACCCACCGTCACACAGACTCAAACCAGGTAAAGCCCTCCATTTTCAGGAGGTTGGTGTGGCCACTTCAGAGTTGTTTGCACCTAGCAGGAATCGAACTTGGGACGAGATTTTGTCATTTGGTAGCTATAGAAACAAGTTCTCTAGTTATCCAAGTGTCTTATACGATTTAAATATTTCGAAACCGAATAAGGGTAATGAAGTCGATCTTGAAAAGTAAGATGTGCCATCTACTTAACCGTTTAAGTTGCTATGCGTTTAATTAGAATCAGGATAATTTCATCATTTCCTATTATTGTTTTTTCAAGCAAGAAAAAAGGATAGCAATGAGTCTCTCTCTTTCTTGCAAGAAAATGAGACTCGGTTTCGTCTTCTTCAAGAAAAGAACAAACCATCATTTATGATTTTTGTTGCATTAATACCATCAAAAGAATTTATAAAATTCAATTTTAGTATTTTTGATAATTAATCCGATCCCTTTAAAAATTAACCACCCAAGTTTTATAAAATAAAACAATTAACTTTTACAAAAGGATAAGATCCTACTTCAGCTTCCAACATTACACCCGACTGTCAAATAGTAATGATGAATTCAATAGGTAATCGACGATAACCGTTTAAGTTGCTATGCGTTTAATTAGAATCAGGATAATTTCATCATTTCCTATTATTGTTTTTTCGAGCAAGAAAAAAGGATAGCAATGTGTCTCTCTCTTTCTTGCAAGAAAATAAGAGTCGGTTTCATCTTCTTCAAGAAAAGAACAAACCATCATTTACGATTTTTGTTGCATTAATACCATCAAAAGAATTTATAAAATTCAATTTTAGTATTTTTGATAATTAATCCGATCCCTTTAAAAATTAACCACCCAAGTTTTATAAAATAAAACAATTAACTTTTACAAAAGGATAAGATCCTACTTCAGCTTCCAACATTACACACGACTGTCAAATAGTAATGATGAATTCAATAGGTAATCGACGATCGATAATTGCAACGTGTGCAGCCCTTAGATACCATATGGGGCCAATGCACTACTGTCCAGAACAATAATGTCAAGTTGGCATGTTTATCTTTGTCTCGGGTCGAAGGTCTAACCAACCATACTCGATTTAAGTCGTCCAATACAAAATCTGTAATAATTTATCTTAGGTTTGACCATACGATAATTATCACCTTGGGTTGCAGTTCACCTATGACTTTCCTAGAGTAAAAAACAATTGCAAGTTATCTCTTACATTGGATGACAAAGACTTACTTTTATGGGTATATGGTTTTTGATAAAAAAAAATGTATCAAAAAATGTACGAAGAAGCATGCATACATCTTCGTATCACACGTTAAAAAACATTTTTCTCCTTCTTTTAATTTTATGTGTCTAAAACGTCCCTTTTTATTTTTTATGCATCAAGTGGATATAACATTAAGGACAATACACAAATAACTATATAGTTTTATTAAAACAATGTTATTTTTTTATGACGGAAAAAGATTAAAGATTGTCCGAAACCTAGAATGACACCCTCGAGAGTTATAAAAACTCAAGTATTTCAATCATTAACACAATCGTGCACGAGCACACTATGTCATGGGAAAAGATTATTGAATAATCAAACCCTACACTACCTTCGTTTAAAAATCAAGTGATGTAGTGACCAATAAAAGATGCAATAACTTTGTTAGATAAGTTGTCATAAACTATTATGCTTGCCTCTTTCGTCGCGGAAGCAAATTACAGTGTAAACCCAACCCTATGTGTTTTAAAACATGCAAGACAATAATCTACTTTTATATTAGCTCAATCGACGATGCAAGTTATACAAGTCATAACATATAACAAGCAAATAATAATGTATTATAAACTACTTTCTAAGCATTGTATCGTCGCGGGAGAAAATTATAGTGTAAACCCAACCCAATGTGTTTTAAAACAATACAAGACTTTTAGTCTAATAGATTATTATTTCAATAGCTATTAGTCATATTAATTTTCAAAAACAATTTTTCAAGTTTTATACTAGTCAAACAATATATAAAATCAAAAAGTAATTGAAACAATTAATAACATACAATAATCAAATTATAACGTAACATGCAACCAAATTCGATGAATTCATATGCTCGGGTACCTGAAAAACCTGAGAGGTCAACTAAGATTCATGCCACAACCAAATATAGGACTCTCACTCGCTTTTAGACCATGTCCAATGCGAGTAGAACCCGTTAAAGTCTTGAAATCAGCAAGCAGTTTCTGCTTTTAGTCGACTTTAAGGCCCGAAAACTCTGAGAAGGACTCTTCCCCGACTTTAAGGCCCGAAAACTCCAATTCGTTTCATAGTGACGGGAAATTTAAAACAAGAATCGACAAACTATAAATAATAGATAAAATATAACTATTGAACAACTCCAGTGTTATCTTTTAGAAAATCTATCTATCTGATATTTTGATCCTTAAGTTATAAACAGATCAGCACATCCAACTTTAATATACTTGAAGGCGAGTCAAATAGCAACAAGATCCAACGTATTTGCAAACCTTTTTAATTCAGGATCACCAAAGTTGAGAAGAACAATATCCATACCGAAACTAACAATGCCTAACTTGTTGACCGGGATCTCCCACCTTTGTTGATTGTTCTATTGACTTAACCAGATTCAGTTTTCATAGCAGCCATTTGTCTGTCAACTAGGTCATATCTTACTAATCACCAATACATGCAAAAAGTATATACTCTTCATCCTCCATTAACATCTAACTAGCAGCCCAACCAGCACTGACTAATAACACTCTTATACAGTCATAATTCCAAAGGTAGAAAATTACATATGGTCCCTGGAGACAAAATTGACCTGCCAAAATGCTCAGCTACATATAAAACAACATGACAATACTAAATGAAATTACCAAACATTAGAGCAGTTTTGAACCTTCAACTTGCTTGGAGCTAAGAAATAGCACAGGAAAACCTTACTCACTGACACACATGGTTCTGGAGATAATTACAAACTGTTCTGGAGACAAAATTGACTTGCCAAAATGCACAACTGTTGGATTATATGGTAGTTGGATAAGCAATACGCAACTAGAGGTGTGTGAGCCTATTGGGGGCACACACGATAAAACGCATAGAGTACGTTTTATGCTTCACGTGATGTTTCTAAGTAAACCGTTTGAACAAAACCGATCAAGACAAGAACATTATGTTGTCCTAAGAGTGGGGCCGGCTATAAGGTTCAATAAAGGTGTCTAGATACGTTTTTGAGATAGGGTGGGAGAGGAAGAATTATGATAAGAATTGAAGTGGGAGTTGTGATAAGTTTTGGAGTCTTATTCCAACACTTATCAAGAATAGGGTTTAGAGATTATAAAATCCCCATTCCCCTAGCTCATTCTCACGAGATAACCACTTCAACAATTCAGAAAATCATATCTTTCTCCACTCCACTAAATTCAGCCGATTATAAATAAACCTTATTAGGGATTATTGATTTTCGGTTCACACTAATACCTCCTGTTCTAATTCGGTTGATCCAATTAGGGTTAATTGAATTGTGATTTGATCCCAAGGCTGTTCCAGTAGGTGGTGTTCGTGGGTTTACAGGTTGTCAAGGAGTGACAACCATTAGATTCGATTAGGGGTTGAGTTTTGGTGTATTTCGGTTGGACCTGTTCTATTTCGGTTACAACCGAATTAGACTAAACCCTAATTTATCTTTCTGTATTTCGGTTCATTAGCAAGGGTGGTTTTTGGTGATTGGTTTACAGAAGGTATAGCATACAAAGGTTGTATTGGGATACACGTGAAGTAGGACTAGCATCCGGGCGTGCTTGTTTACGTGTTTGTGTGAGCACTCGTAGAGGTGACAACTTAGTCACTAGTTTCTCATTCTTGGTTTCATTTATTTGCTGGTGTCTACGAGGGTATGTTCCTATTTATTTTTCGTGTCCCTTAAATGTGTTTTATGTGTATGTTAATTATTTGTACTAGACTAGATCTATCCGCTGCGTACTCGTTAGAGTTAAATTGGTTAACTTGATTGTTAAATTCCAACAGTGGCATCACGAGCCAATTAGTTTAGTATTTATGAATTACATACGATGTTAACACGCTAGGGCTGCATGAAATTGGATTATTTATTGTTTCTATTGTAAATTATGGCAACGACATGCAATCCTTGCCATAACTAAATAACCAACCTAGAATCAACAACAAACCATAAAATGATAAAAAGAAGTATAGATTAAAAATTAAATGTTAAGTAAGTTGGCTATGTTAATCTATCTTGTTTCATCTCGGCTGTACACTCACGCAATCACGTTATAGTGATGTATATTGTGGGGGCCGATCTAGGCACTTAGCAAGAAAACCTAGTGAGAGTCTTATGGTTCTCCAATTGGGAAAAGATCTTTTGAGAACTCAGGCATTATGTGATTTACTGCTTCATTAGTATAAGAGTTTGTTCCTCAATTTTCAATCCATTTTTAGTCTGTTTTAATTGCTTATATGTGATATGCCTTGTGTCTAGTCAATATTTGCAAAATATAGATTTTATGAAACTCTTAAAACCGGACTAATACTTATAGAGTAATTTGGATTGAACATGTCTAATATTACACACATAATTTTATTCCTTGTGACCAGTTATGTGTTATTTGCGAAACCGGGGTTTTTGGACAAATTAATACGGACATAAAACTATGAAATTTGATTTCTTGTGAAGCTTTAGTTTTACTTGCGCAATATGGGGTTGAATTGATCTTTAATTTTCTCCCGCCCCACTACATGCTTCGGCATATGAGGGAATTATTGGAATTACTTGTCATTGGAATTACTTGTCTTCGGACTAAGTAGGAGTACAATATAGGGTTTGATAAAATTTGTAATCCCACCATGTTGGCATCATTAAAACTAATGTTAACAAAAGGGGTTTCTTAACATACATAGCATCATTGTCAAAAGAAGTACGTACTGCTCACCCATTATGAAAACTAAAAGAGAAGTTTAAGGCGGTGAAGTCAGATTCCCAAATGAATCAGGTAATTTTATACGCTTGTTCGCGCGTGACCCTGTTTCTCCGCTTCTTTGTGCGTCACCTAAATTGAGGCTAACCGTGAACATTTGACAATAAATGATTGCTATACAAAAAGGTTAACAAATGTTTTCCTTAACTTTGTGCTACAAGTTGTTTTTGCATGCTTCTTGTACACAACTTTGTCATATTTAGTAATACCCTTATATGAATTTGTTTTTAAGTCAATGGCCAGCCAAACTCTAGAACCCGTGCAATTTGCTTGACTTCTCTCCGTCAGACCTAAGGGCCTTGCCAACCCATGACAGAATTTTTTCATAGGTCAGACCTATAACATTTTGCCGCCAGTTCTATATTGGTGGACTTAAATCGATTTTCCCTGGTCAGACCTTCGGACCCGATGGCATAAGATGAGACCAAAAATATGCTTTTTTACATTACAATAAGATTTACTAAATGCATTTAGTCTCATAAATCTAAGATTTTTCATTCGCATGCAATAAACGCTCGTCGCTACCTCTTTTTGCCCTACTTGTTATACGGTTTGGTCAGACCTTCTGTAAAAGTGGGAGTCAAGTTGATCTTAGTCTTATTAGGTAATTATAAATGGGTATTTAATCACTTTAAGGAATTAGATTATCGACATACTAATATTTGAACTTTTTCAAATTGTAGATGACAAACTCGTCAACTAACAATTCGATCTTCACGGGCCTCTCGAGAAGCACAAAATGACTGGAACCCACTTTAATGATTGGTAATCGACAAACTTAGATTGTATATCAATTGATGATAAAAGATTTGAATTTCCTAAGCGCCACTTCCACCTGCTCCTGTACTCCTGCGGGTCCAGCATGTTGCTTCCTGAAATCCTTGCAAGCATCATACTGCTTTTGGGTTAAGGATCAAAAGAGATTGCGGACTCATCTCATCTGACCATGGAGCCAGAGATCCAACGAAATCTAGAAAACCTCCATGCTAATACATCTAAAGGAGTTTAAGCTCGGTTTTGCCCAGCAAGCATAGCATGAGCTCAACAGACCTACACGTGAATTTCACGCCTGTATACAAGGAAAAGGGCAGGTCATTTTTAGCTCGTATGTTCTGAAAATGAAGGGCTATATTGACAATCTAGAGCGTTTGGGGCACCCCGTGACACTTGGCCTTGCTGTGAGTCTAATTCTTATCGGTCTACGCAAGAATTGATGGGTTTGTGCAGAATTACAACATGCATAGCCTGGGGAAGACTGTTAAACCGAGTTGTATGCTATGCTAAAACTACCATGAGCAAACTCTTAATCTGCCCAAAAACAACGCTCCTGCTCTACATGCTATTCGAGCTGGTAAAGTCCAAGAAAGGTAAAAAGCCAACAAACCGCAACCCTCAAAGGCTGGCAGGGGACAAAATCATGGAATTGGAAAAATAAGCACGCTTATGATCCCAAGCCCAAGATTTCCCCCTCCACCCCAAAGGTTAAGATCCCGCAAAGGACTCAAATCTTCATGATGTGGTTGAGACAGAACATGGAAAGAGGAATTGTCCTCATTACTGGTAGCCGAGTTGCTAAAGAAGAAAAAGAACGCAACCACTGACTGTGTGTTCAGGTATCTTCGTTATAGAACTCAATACTTTCCTTAATAGATCATGGATCTATGACACTGGTTGTGGTACTCATATTTGTAATACAACGCAGGGTCTAAGGGCAAGTAGGAAACTGAAGCCGGGGGCTCTTAGCTTGTACGTGGGCAATGGTCAACGTGAAGCTGTGGAAGCTATTGGCAACTTTGATTTATCTCTCCCTAGCGGATTAGTTATTGTTTTGAACAATTGTCATTATGCTCCTTCTATTACTAGAGGAGTAATTTCAGTTTCCCGTTTGTACGAAGATGGTTTTATTAACCGCTTCCCGTGAATAATAACAATTCACTTTTCTAGGAATAACATGGTTTATTTTAGTGCTATCCCAAGGGATGGTACTTTTGAAATTGATTTGTCTAATTCTTATACAAATGAAAATTCTATATATACTGTTAGCAACAAAAGAGCCAAACTAGACTTGGACTCTGCTCTCTTGTGGCATTGTCGTCTTGGACACATCAGCAAGAAACCGCATTGAAAAGTAACAACAACGATGGATTCCTCAATTCCAAACTGACCTTAGTTGCTTTTGAAATATACGTTCCTTGTATGTCTGGTAAGGATGGGCAAAAAACTCTTACACACACAAGTGGAAAGGCCAAAAAGACATACTTGGACTAATACACACCGATGTATGTGGCCCATTAAAGAATCAGCTATAATCGAGGCAAGGAGGAAGCGAACTACACCTCACTATTCACTTACGACTTTAAGTCGTTATGGTTTATGTATACTATGTTGAACATAACCATGAAGAGTTTGAAACTTTCAAAGTGTTTTCAAAAAAGGAATAAAAATCAACCTCGGTAAGACCATAAAATCGCTACGTTCTGATCGTGGGGGCGAATATATGAGTCAAGAGTTTTTGGATCATCTGAAGGATCATGGGATTATCGCCCATCGTACTCCTCCTTACACTCCACAACACAATGGGTGTGTCGGAAAAGGAAACAGAACCTACAAGACAGTGGTTCCCGATCTATGATGATCAAAACCAACTCTTCCAAAGTCCTTTTGGGGATTATGCTCTTGAATACTGGCTTGCAAAAGCGCATTTCACAATATGGTTCCAACTAAGAAGGTTGAAAAGACACCATACAATTATGGCATTGGGCCAAGCCCTAGTTGTCTAACTTAAAAGTCCTAGGGGTTATGGTGAGGCACTTGTTAAGCAGATACTCTTACCTCAAGCCTGACAAGTTAGAACCCTGTGTCTATTAAGAATAATCTTCCATTATGATACCCAAAGGAAAAACAATGGGTTATTTTTTATCTACTACCCCTCACGCCGAGAACAAAAGTCCCTTGTTGCTCGGAATGGCGAAGTCCTAAAGAATAGTGCCTTATAAATCAAAGAAAGCAAGTGGAGTCCCTAGAAGATCTTAGAAATTTTTCAAGAAGAAGATTACGCATCCTTCCTTCTAAAGTCACTAGCTTAAATCATGAAGAGAATGATCTAGAAAAGGGGGATGAACCTCAAAGTATAGTCATTCCCATTCGTAGGTCCACAAGGACACGACGTCCGACAGATCGTATGTGTTTATACATCGATGCTGAGGAGCATGAGTTAGGGGATCTTGGTGAACCCGCTAACTATAAAGCTACATTGTTAGACCCTGAGTCTGATAAATGGCTTAATGCTATGAATGTGGAAATGCAATCCATGAAAGACAACGAAGTTTGATCTTGGTTGAACTTCCTCCTAATGGCAAAAACCGTTGAAGCAAGTGGCTCTTTAGAAAAAGAACCGACAGGATGGAGTGTACACAACTATAAGCTCTCTTGTGCGAAAGGCTATACTCAAACCCCATGGATTGATTATGAGGAAACTCTTTTCCTCCTGTTTCGCCAAGACATGAGAAGCTATTAGGATTCTTATAGCCATAGCTATAGCCGCGTACTATGACTATGAGATTTGGTAAATGGATGTCAAAACTGCCTTCCTCAATGGATATCTTAATGAAGAGGTTTACATGGAGAAACCTGAAGGTTTTGTCAATCCAAAATATCCAAACTGAGTATGCAAGCTGAAACGTTCCATTTATGGGCTTAAACAAGCATCAAGGCAATGGAATAAGCGTTTTGATGATGAAATAAAGAAATTTGGTTTCAGTCAAAATGCTGATGAGCCATGTGTATATCTAAAAGCTACTGGGAGTAATGTTACTTTCCTAATCTTGTATGCCGATGACATATTAATCATGGGAAACAGCATTCCAATGTTACAAGATGTTAAATCCTACCTCGGAAGATGTTTTGCCATGAAAGATTTAGGTGAAGCTGCATATATTCTTAGAATCAAGATCTATAGAGATAGATTACGACGGTTGATTGGCTTATGTCAAAGTGCTTATATCGAAAAAATCTTAAAGCGGTTTCACATAGAGAATTCCAAACGTGGTAAATCCCCATGGCAAGATAAGAATTAGATTGAGTAAAATCATAAGGTGCCTCTACACCCTTCTGTCAGAGTTGAAGCGCATGCAAAGTGTTCCATATGCCTCGGCTGTGGGTTCCAGTTAATTTATGCTGTGAGATGTACTTCCCGCCCCTGATGTTTTGCAATTCGCTCAGAACATAAACAAGCCGATTTCAACAGAATCAGGTGATCTTCACTGGGACTACTGTCAATAACATTCTGAAGTATCTCAGTATACTAAGGACAATGTTTCTAGTTTACGAGTGATCTAAAACGATAGCTCAGGGTTTTTTTTTCTTGCTACACCTGAAGCTGGATATCTGAAATGCTGAAGACCTCATGTCACAGAAACTGATATGTGTTCGTTTTGAATGGAGGAGCTGTTGAATGGAGAGAGTGCCAAACAAGCATTTTCTCTACTACTTCATTCTGCAGAAAGCTTGAGTAATATTGCTGCCTTTGATGCTTCTAAGGAAGCCGTATGGGTTAGGAAATTCATTTATGGGCTTGGTGTTGTTCCCACAATTGAAAAAAAACCCATTAATTGTAGTTGTGATAATACTGGACAATCGCTAATACTAATAATTCTGGAATCACTAAAGGTGCTAGACAAAGTTTTCCGTGCCAAAGTTATCACTACCTTCGCGAAGTTATTGAATTTGGGTGACATAAAAGTTAGAAAAAGTTCACACAGATGACAACTTTAGCTGATCCGTATACAAAAGCGTTAGCTTTTTCCAAACATTCAGAAACTTACATGAATAATGGAATGCTTCCACTATAGTTTCATGTAAATCTGTGTTTATTAGTCATTTGGATAATGGGGATTGTAAAAGACAATTTATTTTCTGAACAGAAAAAAGATACAAGGTATTGTTATCATTCATAATAAAAATTGTTTGTCCCTATATTTGCAAATTTAATCCATGAATATTTATCAATCCTAAATAAGATCCATTGTTCAGTTAACAAAATGGGAGTAAATGTTACAATAAGGCAAATGTTAGGTGTTGTATATTCTTTTTTGAAAAATTTATATGGATGGTTCCCACCAAACTCATATGTTACTCACAAGGGATGCGTATTGGACACCTCAACCTTTTCGAAATGTTTACATTAAGGATCTGTTGTCATATGGGTAAAATTTGAAAATGGTTATAGTTAATTCATCGCTTAGACTGAGAAATACAAACATAGTTCTGGGCATGTGTTGGATAACAGGCTTATATAATTCTATGATCAACCGAGTGTCTTGAAAATGTAGTTATAAAGACTATTTTTTGTGAAGTGAGTGAAGCAGCTTCGACAACACTTGTATTCAACAAAGAATTTGTTCCTCCACTTGATATGTGCAGAATAATACCTTGGCGCCTCTCCAGAATTAATCAGATAATTGTTTGGCCGAACCCAAAGGGTAATGCAAGATGTTTCTTGATTACATTTGGTATATCTGAATTGAATTCTATAACGAGAATCTAAATGGTTAAACTATATGGAATGAGTTAGGATCCATATCCATGTTTTAACGGTATTTGAACAAAGGGATGATTATAGCAAGACAAAATAACCATGCTACTGAGAATGTTTATGAAACTTGATCTCAGACACTTCTAGTTTTAAAAACGAATGTGAGTGTTGCTAGACGTTTCCGTCGTTAGTGTATGAGCTGTCTGCTACTCCAACTCCCAAGTGGGAGCTGTTGGATTATGTGAGTTGGACTAGCTCGGTCACGACTAGAGGTGTGTGAGCCTATTGGGGGCACACACGAAAAACATTTAGAGTGCGTTCGTTACTTCACGTAAGCTACTAAAAATAAACCAAAGGGCAAAAAATGATTAAGACATGAATTCTACATTATCCTAATGAGTAGCCGGTTACAATAAGGATTCAATATTGTGTCTAGATTCATTTTTTATAAGATGATAAGGAAGAGTTTTGATAAGGGTTGATTTGAAGAGTTGTGATAAGGCCTAAAATATTAGTGTTTTACTCTTATCACAATTAAGGTTGTGAGGGTTTATATACCCCTCCCTTCTCTCTCAATCATATCGTGACATTCAAATAACAGAAACTTCCCAAATCAGTTGCAATCTTTCCTTCAACTAAAAAGTCAGCCGAATAGTATAAACCTTCTTTTAGGTTTTTCTCCTTTTGGTTCCTTGTTTTCTAGACTGTTTAATTCGGTTACCTTCAAGAAGCTTATCCACGTGTTTATTGGTTCTTGGTTTATTGGTTCTCAAGTTTGACGAGTAGTAGAAACCAAGTAGTGTTTAGTCGTCATTGATATACAAGGGTTGTATTGGGTTATACGTGAAGTAGGACTAGCATCTGGGCGTGCTTGTTTGTGTGAGCACTCGTAGAGGTGACCACTTAGTCACTAGTTTCACATTCTTGGTTTCATATACTTGCTGGTGTCTACGAGGGTATGTTTCCTATTTAATTTACATGTCCCTTAAATGTGTTTTATATGTATGTTAATTATTATGCTAGACTAGATGCTATCCCTGCGTACATCGTTAGATTTAAAAGTTGGTTAACTTGATGTAAATTCCATAACACTTAGTTTAAGACAACAGGGCAGCCTGCAACTACATAACTTGAGCGTCCAAAGGCGTGAGGTAACTTCACAAACCCTCTAATCTCCAAATAATGAGACCCCAAGGAGAAAATTACAGTTCAAAGAAAGGATAATATGGACACTTAAATTAAACTAAACATCTTTCATCAAAATGGAAATTGTTAGTTTGGTACATTTAGGATAGTTAGGTTATTTATAATTTTGGGACAGAGGGGCACAAGTTTCTGTATAATCATACTGCTGTTTTGCTATCAGGTTGCATTAAGTATATAATACTTGATGACGTATACTAGGTGTACCAAGCCTCTAGACTTGGGCCACATTATTACTCGGGCTTTTGGGCCCAACATGTCAATAACGGGCCATAGTAAAACCCAATCTCCGCGTGGGCCACCTCACGGCTCGAACTCCAATGCGATACCGTCCGCGGATCCAGTTATAGACAATTCGTCCGCGGATCCACCTATAGGACGATCTATCCGCGGAAAACATCCGCATCCGTTCAACACGATTATCGTGGATCCTTGCCCGACAACGGACCCACTCTGGGCCAATTGGATTAAAACACAACAAAAGTAAACCAAAGTACTTAGGAAACCCCTAGTAACTAGACACCAATAAATAGGGATCACAATACAACCCAAAAATGGGTATACAATATTCTTATTCTCTCTGACATATACTCAGACAATATGAATACTTACTCTCACGCCGGAGTCTAATCGTGGGGTCCGTCCCCACGGTAAGGCTAACGGTTTATGTTAGCCTTAATTATATTAAGTCAAACAAGAATGTTATCGGTCTTAGAAAGTCAAACTAGGTCTTGTATTGTAATAAGCTAGTCGGGTTCAACGGGCTTGGATTGTAATCTAATATTGTCTATGTTTCGGGCTCAAAGCCCAAGATATGCCAAGCCCGACCCATGTAGAAAGCCCATAAACCGCCCTACCCTAGTTGGCATTTGGGTATAAATAAACCCTCATCCACACATGGAGAGGGTGTATTGTATTACCATTTCAACACTTTGTGTGTTTGAGTGTGTAATCTACCATCTCTTCTAGTTTTCTCCTTCTAATAAATCTTCCAACTTTTCTCTTATCTCTTTTCTACTTTTTTGCTTATTGGTATGGCTTATTGATTCGTTGATAGTATACACTTAAAATACACAAGTAAGAATCAATGATAAAAAGATTCCGGAAGAGATATTCCCGGGTCGTATGTCCCAACGAGGCTAGCATAGTGAAAAGTATCCTGGTTTTGATAGAAATTGAAACAATGGAAACACTGTATAAATACAACGAAAATAAATAAAATCTAATTTAATACTACAGAAAACAAGCAAAGGAAATGTGGGATCAATATAACTACCGGGAAACAAAATTAGTTATAAGGGAAAGTCCAAAATTAAATCTATACTAAAATACGGGAACAGAATCAGGTATCGGGAACCCTAAATACAAAAAATTAAGAAAAAAAAATGCTAAATAAAATAAAAATCAAAAATTAAATCCTAATTAATAATAATTTTGAAAAATAAAGAAAACTAGAACTAAAACGGAGGTCGTTTGAATGTAAAACGAAAAGAAACGGTAAAATGCACCCGGTAAAACGGGTCTAAGACTGAAATTTATAAAAAATTAAACCTATACTAAATTTTATATTTTTCCTAGACACTAAATGACAAAAAGAAAAATTTTATAAAAAAGAAAAATACTTTTTTAATTAATTTTTGGATTTTTATGAAATTTTACAAGATTAAAAATAATTAAAACTAAGAAAATAGAAAAAGACAAAAAATAAAAGTTATAAAAATTCTGAAAAAATAAAATAAAATAAAGAAAAAGTTAATAATTCTAAAAATATAAAAATGCCCAAAAGTTACTGATTAAATTAAAAGTAATTAAACTAATTAAATTTTAAACCTAATTTAATTAATTAATTAAATAAACTAACTGTGGTTAACCTAAGGACTAACAGTGAAAGGACTGAAAGGACAAACGGGGTAACAGGCTAACTAACCACAGGGACTAACAAATGTTTAACTATAAAAGAAGAAATTTACACAATGGTCCCTGAGAATGGACACAGACTCTGCAATGTGGCCAACATCATATTATGCAAACGCTTAAAAGCAAAAGTTTAAAGGGGACTTAGGAGAACATTTTTCATAAAAGGAGTATAAGCTGAGATGAACTAAATAAGCTAGAAAATTAAGGGTTGTTGGACAGCAGGCTTATGTGAGCTTATGGCTTATTTTTTTTTTCTTTTTATGATTTTAAGCTACAAAAATAAGCTAAGACAAGGGAAAAGCTATATAAGCCAAGGGAGCCCTAATGTAAAGCTAGATAGGTCACTAAATAAGCCCTGAGATAAGCTAAAATTAAAAAAGCAGTTCCTAATGTGAACAGTTTTAAAAAAAAAAACAGAAATAGTGAACTTTTTAGAGCCTATTATTAAAAGCTAATACTAAGAAGCTAACTAAGAGAAATTAAGCTACTAAACCTAAGAGCCTAACCTATAAAGCTATGTTAAAAAAGCCAAAAGACCTATAGCTTAAGGTAATAAGCTGACATGTGGTGCTATATTTTGGTGCTCAGCACCAGGGGAGGTACAAACAGGCCTTAAGGGGCTTTTTTAGCTTAACACAATAAGCTCTCAAGAGCTTATTTCCCAAGACCAACCCAAGACAGATTTAAAAGGGTTGTAAATGAACTTAATTTCAAAATTTAAGATATTATGATAAACTAAAACCATGCTGGATTTTTTGGTTGAATTCAAGTCTTTTCAAAAAGGAAATGGCATTTGACTTATTTGACACATGACCTCACTTAACATAACATCAAGACCAAAGGCTCTTTTTCATGGTCTAAAAACAGAACCACAAGATGAGAGCCAAGAAAGAGATACAATAAGCATTATTCCTAAACTTTACTTAAGCCTATCTTAATCCAACTATAAGAAAAATGAACAGAATTTTAAGCATTAACAAGAAACATGAAAATTTGGTTTGTACTTTAAACAAGTATTGGATTAAAATGACATGAACAAGCCTACACACTCCGCCAAAATGGCTAGGGTGTGTATGACCCATTAAATTCCCTTTTGACACCATTTAAGTATAAACGCAAACATGAATCCTCCTTAAATATAAAAAAGGCTTTGTAAACAATTTTTTTTTAGTGAAGAACAGTTTAATAAAGGTGATCACAAGTAAGGTTTATTCATTTAAACACAATTAACTCTTACACAAATAAGACAGACTTAAAGAGATATTATGAGACTTTTATGTTTGACAGTGGTCACTTGCAATTTTTCAAAGAAAACTATGAAATTTTCATTAATATTTAAGAACTTACAACATAAAGCTTTTAAAATAGAACTGAGGTACAATAATGCAAAAAGAAAGACTTAATTAAAAACTTTAAACTAAAAAACAGGGTAAAAGTGGTGCTATGAACTTCGGCTTGCTTTTCTTCTTTTTATACAAGTCCCAAAGGTCTTCTTTTGTGCTAGCTGTGTTTGTTATGTGTGAGTACAACAATCCCCAAGCAATCCTAGCCCTTTGTTGGCCTTCTCATTATCTCAGCCATTGATGGGTGCTTCGGGTTGAGTGAACTTGCCAGGGGAGAGGGTATAGGGGTAATGGGTAAGTGGGAATTGGTGAGGGTGAGCTGGTGGATGTACTAGGGTAGTGGGAAGGCAAGAAAAACCATGGGAGAGGGCTGTAATGGTTTGGCGGGAAGGTGGTTATGGTACCAAGTGGTTGCAGGATTTTAAAAGAAAAGATTGGAAAAGATGCAACTATAGTCCCTCATCTTTCTCTCTTTTTCCATTTGGTTTAGCCAAAATTTTAGTTATAATTGATTGGAAAGTGGCTAATAAGCCCCTCTGGTTTTATAACAAAAAGAGTAAAAGAAGGTTTTGGGTAATTGCAAAACTGGTCCCCTCCCTGCTGTTTAATAACTAAAAGGGGTAAAGAAAGTTAAGCAATTTTGCAAAACTAAGCCCTAAGATTGTGTTTATTTCCTATTATTCTTATAAAACAACAACTTTTAAAAAAACTTCATTTTTGGCCCTTTTCTTTATTTTTATCATTTTAATTTAAAACAAGGTTTTTAAAATTTACCATTTTTGGTCCGATGATATTATTAAAAAAGGGTAAATGGGACTTTTGTTGGGCTTGGGCTTGTATTGGGCCCACTGGGTTTGGGTTTGGGCCCAATAAGGTGTGTGGGCTTGTATTGGGCCCATTGAGTGTGTCTGGGCCCAATAAGGTACAGGTTTGGTTATTGGGCTTTTCAAGCCCAATAAGGTTATGGAGTGGGTTTTGTGTGTACAATGGCTGAGATTGGCTGTAACTGGGCTAGAATTTGGGCCTTCAAATGTCTACATAGTCTTTGCAATTTGCACACAAATGGGCTGTTGTAATTGATTGAGGGCCCATTTGGTCTCACCAGACTTCATAAATATAACTATTGAGGCTTTCCCCCCAGGCCCATCAGATGGGTTAAGATTTGCATTCAATAGTATTCTTCAGTTCGCGGCTTCCGGTGTTGACTGCCAGATTCTTCAGTATTGACTCTGACTGTTGGCAATTTTTTTTTTGGACTTTGGCAATGAATTTTGCACAGTCGTTTTCCATTCATGCATCAGTTTTGTCAATTTGGCTTGGTTTTTCCTGTCTTTTTGATGATATCCACATCCTGCACAATACAAATGCAAAACAAACATATATTTTGGCGAGTTTTTTTGTCTGTTTGTGGTCATTTTAAAGCTCGTTATTCCAGAGGTAAAGATATTGTCATTAAGCACATTAACAATCCCCCAAACTAAGTATTGCGTTGACCTCACGCAATGTTATAAGCAAACACGTAAAAAGGCCCCGTTTTCCACCATTTTCTGAATTTACACTAACTACAACTAATATTTTTTGGATTATTTCTCCTCTTTTAAACAAGTTTGACTTTCTTTATATATCATACTGGGATCTTAGAAATGAGAAGCCGTCCGGTAGAGTGATCTACGATGTCCTGACGGATAAATTCATCGTCCCTCGATTTTTCACACGTTCCAAGCTAAGCAAATTAAACAAGATCATTGTCGAATAAGTTTATATGTAAGAGAGCCCTCATACTTATGACTTGTGAAATTTCAACTCCCAACATGGATATACGATTGAATGTGTGTACTCATTTTAATTTAACCATAGATCAACTTATTTTCAATAGTCCATAATTCAAAATGAATCAAGACTCAAAGCAACAAACTTATTAAGACGTCTAACTTGAAATTTCGATATTTTAAACTTTAAACTTTTTGCAACCATTTTTTGACATCTAAGCATAAGTTCCTTTAAGCTAGGAATAGCGTTGCTTGTTCGAACCCTACCATCGAGGTTAACGAGCGGATATCACCAACAACGACCGGTGTTCTTAGTTTGAAAACCCACCTCCCGTTTGCTAAGCTAGAGGGAAATCACATCAACACCTTAATTCCTAATGAAGCTAAGGGATTGTGTCCCCCCCCCTTAGTTTTGAACCCTCACCTAAGACCTTTCTTCCAAGTGAGATATCACGACACAAATAAAAACCAAATTCCTATAAGCAAAAGTGACGTCCTTAGTTAGAACCCCCACCTCGTGATTAACGGAGCGGGATATCAACGACACATCTTTTAAATAACTTTCTCCATAATATCAACTGTATGCTTCATTGGTAAAATTTCAATATTCATGCATTTTTGCATTCACATTTCATTCATGCTTCTTTGGCATTTATCTTTTTAATTACTACAAAATCTCGCTTTTTGCTAGTAATTAAAAGATAAATGCCAAAGAAGCATGAATGAAATGTGAATGCAAAAATGCATGAATATTGAAATTTTGCCAATGAAGCATACAGTTGATATTATGGAGCAAGTAAAAGATGTGTCGTGATATCCCACTCCGTTAACCACGAGGTGGGGGTTCAAACTAAGACGTCTTTGCTTCTAAGGATTTGGTGTGTCGTGATATCTCACTTGGAAGAAAGGTCCCCCACCTATGGTGAGGTTATCAACAGACTAGACACCAATCCTTATCCATATTAGAATAAGGGTCGATGTATTTCCCTCTACGCTAGCAACGGGGGGTTTTCAAACAAAGAACACCGGTCGTTTGTTGTGGATATCCTGCTCCGTAAACCACGAGGTAGGGTTCAAACTAAGCAACGATTTCCTACTTAAAGAACTTCTGATTATGCTGTCAAAAATGTGCAAAAAGTTCCTAAAGTTTAAAATCTTCAAATCAAGTTACGAAGTCTTAATAAGTTTGTTGCTTAGTCATGATTCATTTTGAATTATGACATGAAAATAAGTTGAACTATGGTTTTAATTAAAATGAGTACACACATTCAATCGTATATCCATGTTGGTAGTGTTAAAATTCACATGTCATAAGTATGAGGGCTTAACATATACACTTAAAATCGACAATGAACTTGTTTTATTTGTGGCATAGCTTGGAATTGTGCAAAATCGAGGACGATTGGGGAAAATTTATCCCTCAGGACAATCCGTAATCCACTCCATATCAACGCTTTCTCATTCTATGACCCAGTATGATAAATACAGAAAGTCAAACTTGTTAAAAAATGAGAAAATCCAAAAATATTAGTTGTAGTTAGTATAAATTCAGAAAATGGTGAAAACGGGGCTTACGTGTTTACTTCATAACATTGCGTGAGGACACACAATACCTTAGTTTGGGGGATTTGATAAGTGCTTAATTACACATATCTTTTACCTCTGAAAACGAGCTTAAATGACCAAAAACAGACAAAAACTGCCAAATATATGTTTGTTTTGCATTTGTATTGTGCAGGAAGTGGATATCAATAAAAAGACAGAAAACCAAGCCAAAATGACAAAACTGAGCATGGAATGGAAAAGACTGTGCAAAATCAAGGCCAAAGTCCAAAAATGTCAAAGTCAGAGTCAATACTGAAGAATCAGCAGTCAAACCGGAGCCGGAACATAATAATAGCCATTGAATTCAATCTTACCCATCTGATGGGCCGGGAAAGCCCAATAGTATATTTATGAAGACTGTGAAGACCAAATGGGCCCTCAATCAATTACAACAGCCCATTTGTGTGCAATTGACAAAGACTGTGAAGACTTTGAAGGCCCAATCCTAGCCCAGTTACAGCCAATCTCAGCCATTGTACACACAAAACCCACTTCATAACCTTATTGGGCTTGAAAAAGCCCAATAACCAAACCTGTACCTTATTGGGCCCAGACACACTCAATTGGGCCCAATACAAGCCCACACACCTTATTGGGCCCAAACCCAAACCCAGTGGGCCCAATACAAGCCCAAGCCCAACAAAAGCCCAATACCCTTTTTTATAAAACTCAAGGACCAAAAATGTAAATTTTAAAAACCTTGTTTTATAATTAAAAATGATAAAAATAAAGAAAAGGGCCAAAAATGCCAAGTTTTAAAAGTTGTTTTATAAGAAAAATAGGAAAATAAAACACAAGGGCTAGTTTTGCAAATTGCTTAAACTTTCTTTACCCCTTTTAGTTATAAAACAGCAGGGACCAGTTTTGCAATTACCCAAAACCTTCTTTTACTCTTTTTGTTATAAAACCAGAGGGGCCTTAATTGCCACTTTCCAAACTCACTTATAACTAAAATTTCGGCTAAACCAAATGAAAAGTGAGAGAGAGTTAAGGGACTATAGTTGCATCTTTTCCAATCTTTTCTTTTAAAATCCTGCAACCACTTGGTACCATAACCACCTTCCCGCCAAACCATTACAGCCCTCTCCCATGGTTTTCTTGCCTTCCCACTACCCTAGTACATCCACCAGCTCACCCTCACCAATTCCCACTTACCCATTACCCCTATACCCTCTCCCCTGGCAAGTTCACTCAACCCGAAGCACCCATCAATGGCTGAGATAATGAGAAGGCCAACAAAGGGCTAGGATTGCTTTGGGGATTGTTTGTACGCACACAAACAAAACACAGCTAGCACAAAAGAAGACCTATGGGACTTCTATAAAAGAAAGAAAAGCAAGCCGAAGTTTTTTGCACCATGTTACACCCTGTTTTTAGTTTAAAGTTTTAATTAAGTCTTTCTTTTTGCATTATTGTACCTCAGTTCTATTTTAAAAGCTTTATGTTGTAAGTTCTTAAATATTAATGAAAATTTCATAGTTTTCTTTGAAAAATTGCAAGTGACCACTGTCAAAATTAAAAGTCTCATATTATCTCTTTAAGTTTGTTTATCTTGTGTAAGAGTGTGTTAAAATGAATAAACCTTACTTGTAATCACCTTTATAAAACCTGTTCTTCACTAAAAAATAGTTTACAAGCCTTTTTTATATTTAAGGGGGTGTTTGGTTTTATACTTAAAATGGGTCAAAAGGGAATTTCAATGGGTCATACATACACACCCAGCCACTTTTGGCTGAGTGTGTAGGCTTGTTTCATAGTCATTTTTAATCAATACTGTGTTAAAGTAAAAAACCAAAATTTTCTGTTCTTGTTAATGCTTAAAAATCGAGTCATTTTTCTTATAAGTTATAAGCTTAGGCTTAAGTAAGTTTAGATAAGCTTATGTATCTCTTTCTTGGCCTCATTTGAAAGTGTTAAAACCATGAAAAGAGCCTTTGGTCTTTTCATTTGTGTAAGTGTTAGTCAGCTGTTAAAAAAGTCAAATGCCAATTTCCTTTAAAAGGCCTTGAATTTCAACCCAAAAAAACCAGCATTTTTAGTGGATTTATCATAAAATCTTAATTTTGACATAAGTTCATTACAACCCTTTTAAATCTGTCATGGGTTTGTCATGGGAAATAAGCTCTGAGAGAGCTATTGTGTTAAGCTAAAAAAAAGCCCCTTAAGGCCTGTTTGTACCTCCCCTGGTGCTGAGCACCAAATCTAGCCCCACATTTCTAGCTTATTTAACCTTAAGCTATAGGATCTTTTGGCTTTTTAATATAGCTTATAGGTAAGGCCCTTATGTTTAGTAGCTTAAATCTCATATTTAGCTTCTTAGTATTAGCATAATTTATAGGCTAAAAGTTCACTATTTCTGTTTTTTTTTTAAACTGTTAGAATAGCTTATTTTAATTTTAGCTTATCTCAGGGCTTATTTAGTGACCCTAGCTTAACATTAGGCCTCCCTTGGCCTTATTAGCTTATTCCCATAGTCTTAGCTTATTTTGTAGCTTAAAATCATAAAAAGAAAAAAAAAATAAGCCATAAGCTCACATAAGCCTGCTGTCCAACAACCCTTAATTTTCTAGCTTATTTAGTTCATCTCAGCTTATACTCCTTTTATGAAAAATGTTCTCCTAAGTCCCCTTTACAACTTTGCTTTTATAGCTTTTGCATAATAAGCTGTTGGACCCACCTTGCAATCGGGGTCCACCTCAGGGACCATTTGTGTAATTTCTTCTTTTATAGTTAACATTGTTAGTCCCTGTGGTTAGTTAGCCTGTTACCCCGTTTGTCCTTTCAGTCCTTTCACTGTTAGTCCTTAGGTTAACCACAGTTAGTTTATTTAATTAATTAATTAAATTAGGTTTAAAATTTAATTAGTTTAATTACTTTTAATTTAATCAGTAACTTTTGGGCATTTTTATATTTTTAGAATTATTAATTTTTTCTTTATTTAATTTTATTTTTTCAGAATTTTTATAACTTTTATTTTTTGTCTTTTTCTATTTTCTTAGTTTTAATTAGTTTTTAATCTTTAAAAATTCATAAAAAATCCAAAAATTAATAAAAAAAGTATTTTTCTTTTTTATAAAATTTTTTTTGTGTTTTTTTTTATTGTTGTCCCCCCCCCCCACCCCCCCCCCTCCCTTTTTTGATTTTTTTTTTTTCGTACCCCCCCCCCCCCCCCCCCCCCCCTTTTTGTTCTTTGGCTGGTTCTTTTTTTCCCCCCCACCTCCCCCCTTTTTTTTGCCCCCCTTTTGTCATTTAGTGTCTAGGAAAAATATAAAATTTAGTATAGGTTTTTAATTTTTTTATAAATATTCATTCCAAATACCCGTTTTAACCGGGTGCGATTTACCGTTTTCTTTTCGTTTTACTATTCAAACGACTCCGTTTCAGTTCTAGTTTTCTTTATATTCAAATACATTTTAATTAGGATTTAATTGTTGAATTTTAATTTAATATAGCATTACATCTTAATTTTTAGTATATTTGGGTTCCCGATACCTGATTCTGTTCCCCGTATTTTAAGTATAGATTTAATCTTTAGGACTTCCCCTATATACTAATTGTTGGTTTTCCCGTAGTTTTTTAAGATCCCCATGTCCTTTGCTGTTTTCTCCGTAGATAAATTAGAGAGTTTTATTTAATTTTCGTTGTAATTATATATCAGTGTTTCCATTTGCATCAATTTCTCATCAAACCAGGATAATTTTCAATTGCAGCCTCGTTGGGACATACGACCCGGGAATATCTCTTCCGGAATCTTTTTATCATTGATTCTTACTTGTGTATTTTAAGTGTATACTATCAACGAATCAAAAAGCTATACCAATAAGCAAAAGTAGAAAAGAGATAAGAGAAAAGTGGAAGATTTATTAGAGAGAGAAACTAGAGAGGTGGAAGATTACACACACACACACACAAGTGAATGAAATGGTAACCAACACCCCCTCCATGTGTGGAGAAGGTTCTATTTATACCCAATGCCAACTAGTAGGCGTATGGGCTTTCTACATGGGTCGGGCTTGGCATATCTTGGGCTTTAAGCCCGAAATATAGACAATATTAGATTACAAACCAAGCCCGTTGAACCCGACTAGCCTATTACAATACAAGACCTAGTTTGATT
This sequence comes from Tanacetum coccineum, assembly GCA_026074375.1. Lineage (NCBI taxonomy): Eukaryota > Viridiplantae > Streptophyta > Magnoliopsida > Asterales > Asteraceae > Tanacetum > Tanacetum coccineum. The sequence goes on along the minus strand of BQNB010001813.1, from coordinate 102,089 downwards.
TTGTAAGACCGATAATATTCATGTTTGACTTAATATAATTAAAGCTAACATAAACCGTTAAGCCTTAACCAGTGGAACGGACCCCACGATTAGGGACCGGCGTGAGAAGAAAGTATTCATATTGTCTGAGTATATGTCAGAGAGAATAAGAATAATTGTATACCTTTTTGGGTGTATTGTGATCCCTATTTATAGGTGTCTAGTACTAGGGTTTCCTAGTACTTTGGTTACTTTAGTAGTGGCCAGAGTGGGTCCGTTGTCGGGCAAGGATCCACGATAATCGTGTTGAACGGATGCGGATGTTTTCCGCGGATAGATCGTCCTATAGGTGGATCCGCGGACGAATTGTCTATAACTGGATCCGCGGACGGATCGCTGGGTTCGGGCCGTGGCCCACGCGAGATTGGGTTTTACTATGGCCCGTTATTGACAGGTTGGGCCCAAAAGCCCGAGTAATAATGTGGCCCAAGTCTAGAGGCTTGGTACACTAGAACACTCATCAAGTATTATATACTTAATGCAACCTGATAGCAAAACAGCAGTATGATTATACAGAAACTTGTGCCCCTCTGTCCCAAAATTATAAATAACCTAACTATCCTAAATGTCCCAAACTAACAATCTTCTTTTAGATGAAGATGTATAGTTAATTTAGTGTCCATATCTACCCTTTCCTTGAACTGTATATTTTCTCCTTGTGGACAATTATTTTGAGATAGAGTGTTTGTGAAGTACCTCACGCCATTGGAGCTCACGTTGTAGTTGCAGCGCTGCACCTGTTGTACAACTAAGTGTTGGAATTTAACAATCAAGTTAACCAATTTAACTCTAACGAGTACGCAGCGGATAGATCTAGTCTAGTACAATAATTAACATACATATAAAACACATTTAAGGGACATGTAAATTAAATAGGAAACATACCCTCGTAGACACCAGCAAGTATATGAAACCAAGAATGTGAAACTAGTGACTAAGTGGCCACCTCTACGAGTGCTCACACAAACACGTAAACAAGCACGCCCGGATGCTAGTCCAAACCTCACGTATAACCCAATACAACCCTTGTATACCAATGACGACTAAACACTACTTGGTTTCTACTACTCGTCACACTTGAGAACCAATAAACCAAGAACCAATAAACACGTGGATAAGCTTCTTGAAGGTAACCGAATTAAATAGTCTAGAAAACAAGGAACCAAAAGGAGAAAAACCTAAAAGAAGGTTTATACTATTCGGCTGCTTTTAGATGAAAAGGAAAGACTTGCAACTGATTTTGGAAGTTTCTGTTATTGAATGTCACATATGAATTGAGAGAGAAGGGAGGGGTATATAAACCCTCACAACCTTAATTGTGATAAGAGTAAAACACTAATATTTTAGGCCTTATCACAACTCTTCAAATCAACCCTTATCAAAACTCTTCCTTATCATCTTATAAAAAATGAATCTAGACACAATATTGAATCCTTATTGTAACCGGCTACTCATTAGGATAATGTAGAATTCATGTCTTAATCATTTTTTGCCCTTTGGTTTATTTTTAGTAGCTTACGTGAAGTAACGAACGCACTCTAAATGTTTTTCGTGTGTGCCCCCAATAGGCTCACACACCTCTAGTCGTGACCGAGCTGGTCCAAATCACATAATCCAACAGCTCCCACTTGGGAGTTGGAGTAGGAGACAGCTCATACACTAACGACGGAAACGTCTAGCAACACTCACATTCGTTTTTAAAACTAGAAGTGTCTGAGATCAAGTTTTCATAAACATTTTCATAGTCAAGGTTAATTTTGTCTTGCTAATAATCATCCCCATTGTTCAAATACCAGTTAAAACATGGATATGAACCTAACCATTCCAAATAGTTTTAAACCATTTAGATTCGTTATTTATAAATTCAATTCATATAAACCAAATGTAATCAAGAAACATCTTCATTACCCTATTGGGTCGCCTAACAATTATCTGATTAATTCCGGAGAGGCGCCAAGGTATTATTCTGCACGTATCAAGTAGAGGAACAAATTCTTTGTTAAATACAAGTGTTGTGAATGCTGCTTCACATCACTTCCAATAATAGTCTTTATAACTACCATTTTCAGGACATCGTTTGACATAGAATTAAAAAGTGATATCCACACATACCAGAACTTGTTTGTATTCACAGGGGGGGGGTAGTCAAAGGAAACTTAACTAACCATTTATCACATTTTACCTATGACAACGGATCCATAAAGTAAACATATCGAAGGTTTGTTGGGGTGTCCAATACGCATCCCTTGTGAGTAACATATAAGTTTGGTGGGAACCATTCATATATTCAAAGAATATAACCAACACTCACATTTGCCTTATGTAACAATACTCCCATATTGTTAACCGACAATGGACTTATTTAGAATGATAAATCATTCTAGGATTAAATATGCAAATATAGGACAAACAATTATTATATGAATGATAACAAATACCTCGTATCTTTATTCATCAGAAAATAAAATTGTCTTACAATCCCAATTATCCAAATGACTAAATATAACACAGATATACATGAAACTACTAGCTGAAGCATCCAATATTCCTAGTAAGTACCTGAATGCCATTGGAAAAGCTAACGCTTTTGGTAAACGGATCAGCTAAGTTGTCATCTATGTGAATGTTTTCTAACTTTATGTCACCAAATTTCAATAAACTTCGCAAGGTATGAACTTTAGGCACGAAAATGTCTAGCACCTTTAGTGATTCCAGACTCATTAGCTATAGTGATTGCTCTAGTATTATCACAATACATACTTATGGGTTTTTCAATTGTGGGAACAACACCAAGCCCATAAATGAATTTCCTAACCCAAACAACTTCCTTTGAAGCATCAAAAGCAGCAATATACTCAGCTTCTATAGATAAAGTTGCAAAAATGCTTTGCTTGGCACTCTTCCAATCAACAACACCTCCATTCAAAACGAACACATATCCGGTCTGAGACTTAAGGTCATCAGCATCCATCAGATATCCAGCATTAGTGTAGCAAGAAACCCTGAGCTCTCATTTTATATCATCTCCGTAAACTAGAAACATGTCCTTAGTATTCCTGAGATACTTCATAATGTTGTTAACAGTAGCCCAGTAAAGATCACCTGGATTCTGTTGAAATCGGCTTGTTATGTTCTGAGCAAACGCAACATCAGGGCGAGTACATCTCACAACATACATAATATATCCCACAACCAAGGCATATGGAACATTTTGCATGCGCTTTAACTCAGCAGGTGTTGAAGCACCTTGTGATTTACTTAATCTAAGCTTTTTCTTGCATGGGGATACTTCCACGTTTAGAATTCTCCATGTGATAACGCTTTAAGATTTTCTCGATATAAGTACTTTGACATAAGCCAATTAACAGCCGTGATCTATCTTTGTAGATCTTGATTCCAAGAATATATACAGCTTTACCTAAATCTTTTATAGCAAAACATCTTCCAAGGTAGGATTTTACACCTTGTTACATTGGAATGTTGTTTCCCATGATTAATATGTCATCGACATACAAGATTAGGAAAGTGACATTACTCCCACTAGCTTTTAGATATACACATGGCTCATCAGGATGTGAAACCAAATTTCTTAATTTCATCATCAAATCTTTTATTCCATTGCCTTGATGCTTGCTTAAGCCCATAAATGGAACGTTTCAGCTTACATACACGCTTTGGATATTTTTGATTGACAAAACCTTCAAGTTGCTCCATGTAAACCTCTTCAGAGAGATATCCATTGAGAAAGGCAGTTTTGACATCCATTTGCCAAATCTTATAGTCATGATACGCGGCTATGGCTATAAGAATCCTAATAGCTCTAATGTCTGTAACAGGAGAGAAGGTTTCCTCATAATCAATCCCTGGGGTTTGAGTATAGCACTTCACCACAAGACGAGCTTTATAGGTGTGTACAACTCCATCTATGTCAGTCTTCTTCTTAAAGAGCCACTTGCTGCCAAAGGTTTTGCCGTTAGGAGGAAAATCAACTAAGTCCCAAACTTCGTTGTGTTTCATGGATTGCATTTCCACATTCAACATTCACAATAAAATATCAGAAAAAGAGAGAGTGTTACCAGGAACAATAGAACAAATCAAAGCCTTTATCAGACGTTAGGTTTAACAATGCAGCTTTATAGTTAGCGGGTTTGCCAAGATCCCCTAACTCATGCTCCTCAGCATCGATGTATAATCAATCTCTGGGACGGCGTGTCCTTATGGACCTACAAATGGGATTGATATCACTTAGAGGTTCATCTATTTCTAGATCATCCCACTTCATATTAAGCTAGTGTCCTATAGATAGGATGCCGTATCTTCTTCTTGAAATAATTTTCAAGATCTTTCCTAAGCTCCTACGTGCTTCTTGATTATAAGACTATTCTCTAGAATTCACATTCTAGCAATAAGGACTTGTCTGGGTGTGGGTAAGTAGAAAGCCCATTGTTTCCTTTGGGTATCCTATGAAGATACACTTAATAGACCTGGGTTCTAACTTGTCAGGCTTGGTAAGAGTATCTCGCTTAACAAGTGCCTCACAACCCCAGACTTTTAAGTAAGACAACTTAGGGGCTTGCCCATGCCATACTTCGTATGGTGTCTTTTCAACCTTCTTAGTTGGAACCATATTGAGAATGCGTGCAGCAGTCTCAAGAGCATAATCCCAAAAGGACTTTGGAAGAGTTGTTTGACTCATCATAGATCGAACCATATCTAGTAGGGTTCTGTTTCTCCTCTCCGACACACCATTGTGTTGTGGAGTGTAAGGAGGAGTACGATGGGCGATAATCCCATGATCCTTGAGATGATCCAAAAACTCTTGACTCATATATTCGCCCCCACGATCAGAACGTAGCGATTTTATGGTCTTGCCGAGTTGATTTTCTACTTCCTTTTGAAACACTTTAAAAGTTTCAAACACTTCATGTTTATGCTTTAACAAGTAAACATAACCATAACGACTGAAGTCGTCAGTGAAAGTGACGAAGTAGTTTGCTCCTTGTCTTGACATGATCTTAAATGGGCCACATACATCGGTGTGTATTAGTCCAAGTAAGTCTTTGGCCCTTTCCACTTGATGTGTGTAAGGTTTCCTTGCCATCTTTCCAGACATACAAGAGACACATTTTTCAAAAGCCCTAAGGTCAGTTGAATTGAGGAGTCCATCATGTTGCAACTTCTCAATGCGTTTCTTGCTGATGTGTCCAAGACGACAATGCCACAAGAGAGCAGAGTCCAAGTCTAGCTTGGCTCTTTTGTTGCTTACAGTACATATAGAACTTTCATTTGCATAAGAATTAGACAAATCAATTTCAAAATATCATCCCTTAGGATAGCACGAAAATAAACCATGTTATTCCTAGAAACTTGAATTGTATTATTCACGAAGCGATTAATAAAACCATCTTCGTACAAACAAGAAACAGAAATTACTCCTCTAGTAATAGAAGGAGCATAATGACAATTGTTCAAAACAATCTCTAATCCACTCGAGAGACATACATAAAAAACGCCAATTGCTTCCACAGCTTCACGTTGACCATTGCCCACGTACAAGCTAAGAGCCCCCGGCTTCAGTTTCCTACTTGCCCTTAGACCCTGCGTTGTATTACAAATATGAGTACCACAACCAGTGTCATAGATCCATGATCTATTAAGGAAAGTATTGAGTTCTATAACGAAGATACCTGAACCACCACCAGCTCCAGAGGCTGTGTTCTTTTTCTTCTTTAGCAACTCGGCTAAGTACTGAGGACAGTTCCTCTTCCAATGTCCTGTCTCACCACACTCATGACAGATTGAGTCCTTTGCGGGATCTTCCCTCTTGGGTGGAGGGGGAATCTTGGGCTTGGGAGCAAAAGCGTGCTTATGTTTCCCATTCCCTTGATTTTGTCCCCTGCCAGCCTTTGAGGGTTGCGGTTTGTTGTGCTTTTTACCTTTCTGGACTTTACCAGCTCGAATAGCATGTAGAGCAGGAGCGTTGTTTTTGGGCAGATTAAGAGTTTGCTCATGGAGCTTTAGCATAGCATGCAACTCGTTAACAGTCTTCCCCAGGCTATGCATGTTGTAATTCTGCACAAACCCGTCAAATTCCTTGCGTAGACCGATAAGAATCAGACTCACAGCAAGGCCAAGTGTCACGGGGTGCCCCAAACGCTCTAGATTGTCAATATAGCCCTTCATTCTCAGAACATACGAGCTAACTGACTGCCCTTCTTCCTGTTTACAGGCGTGAAAATCACGCGTAGTCTGTAGAAGCTCCTGCTCTGCTTGCTGGGCAAACAGAGCTTTTAACTCCTTTAGCATGTCATTAGCATGGAGATTTTCCAGATTTCGTTGGATCTCTGGCTCCATGGTCATGAGCATGAGTCCAGCAATCTCTTTTGATCCTTTAACCCAAGCAGTATGAGCTGCTAGGATTTCAGGAGCAACATGCTGACCCGCAGGAGCTACAGGAGCAGGAGGAAGTGGCTGCTCTAGGTAATTCAACTTATCATCAATTGATAGTAAAATCATGAGTTATCGATACCAATCAATAAACTTAGGTCCAGTCAGTTTTTGCTTCTCAAAGAATCCCCTGAAGACCGAATTGCTAGCTAACGAGGTTGTCATCTACAATTATAAAAAGTTCAAATATTAGTATTGTCGATAATTAAATTCTTAAAGGAATTAACTACCCAATTATTTACTAATAAGACTAAGATCCAACTTGACGTCCCACTTATTACAGAAGGTCTGACCAACGTGTAAACAAGTAGGGCAAGAGGTAAGCGACGAGCGTTAATTGCATGGAATGCAACTCTTAGATTTAAGAGACTAATGACATTAGTAACTCTTATAGTAATGTCAAAAGCATATTTGGTCTCATCTTATGCCTCGGGTCCAAGGTCTGACCAGAAAACTCGATTTAAGTTCACCAAAATAGAACGTTCGAAAATTGACATAGATCTGACCTATGAAAAAATTCGCCATGGGTTGGCAAGGCCCTGAAGTCTGACCAGAGAGGTCAAGCCAAATGCACGTGTTCTAGTTTTGGCTGGCATAGACTTAAAACTTCATATAAGGGTATTCACATAAATGTGAGAAAATTATGTACAAGAAGCATGCAAAACAACTTGTAGCACAAAGTTAAGAAAACATTTTGTTAACCTTTTTGGTATAGACATCATTTTGTCAAATGTTCACGGTAGCTCCATTTAGGACGCACAAAGAAGCGGAGAAATAGGTCAGCGCGAAGCGTATTAAAAACCTGACTTCATTTGGGGAATCTTACTTCAACCCGCCTTAAATTTCTCTTATAGTTTGTCCATAATGGGTGAGTCGTACTTCCAATTGACTAATGATGATATTGTATGTTAAGAAACCCTTTTGTTAACATTAGTTTTATTGTTGCCAATATGGTGGGATTAAAAATTGATCAAACCCTATATTGTACTCCTACTTGGTCTGAAACACAAGTAATTCCAATAATTCCCTCATATGCCGAAGCATGTAGTGGGGCGGGAGAAAATTAAAGATCAATTCAACCCCATATCGCGCATGTAAAACTAAAGCTTCACAAGAAATCAAATTTCATAGTTTAATGTTCGTATTAATTTGTCTAAAAACCCCGGTTTTGCAAATAACACATAACTGGTCACAAGGAATAAAATTACGTGTGTAATATTAGACATGTTCAATCCAAATTTCTCTATAAGTATTAGTCAATGAAAGCAGTAAATCACATAATGCCTCGAGTTCTCAAAAGAGTCTTCCCCAATTGGAGAACCATAAGACTCTCACTAGGTTTTCTGCTAAAGTGCCTAGATCGCCACATCCATCATATAACATGATTGCGTGAGTCTTACAGCCGAGATAAAACAAGAATAGAATAATCATGGCAGCTTAATTAACATTTAATTTTAGATATATTCTTCTTATTTTATCATATTATATTTTTGTTGATTCTAGGTGTTTATTTATTATTTATGGCAAGGATTGCATGTCGTTGCCATAATTTTCAATAAAAACAATAAATAAACCAATTTCATGCAGCCCTAGCGTGTTTAAAATCGTATGTAATTCATAAATACTAAACAAGTTGACTCGTGATGCCATTGTTGAAAATTTAACAATCAAGTTAACCAATTAACTCTTACGAGTACGCAGCGGATAGATCTAGTCTAGTATAAACAATTAACATACATATACACACAATAAGGGACATGAAAAATAAATAGAGACATACCCTTGTAGTCACCAGCAATAATTACGTAACCAAGTATATGAAACTAGCGACTAAATTGTCACCTCTACGGGTGCTCACACAAACACGTAAACAAGCACGCCCGGATGCTAGTCCAAACTTCACGTATACCCAAACAACAACTGTAAACCAAGACCCACTGAAAATAGGAACCAAAGCCTCTCTCTGCTACTGGACCGAAGATCAGATTGGGTGAA